>JAYRBW010093337.1:0-20910 GCA_036023295.1 Invenusta paracnida
TCTTAAAGGGGGTCGTTTTGCCGTAATAGGGGGGGGGGGCCTATACTTGAACCGCTAATCTTGAGTGCCCAATCAAACTATAACGAAAAATCGCATGGTTATCATACTTAGATAATGTATCTGTCATTGCATGTATCAAGAAATGTGGAGATATAAATGTAAAACCGATTTATCATACTATAAAATAATGTATTTTTCTTGGTATAACAACTACATTCTACAACAGTAACAGTCAAAACTTTATGCGCACCTGTATAAATGGATTTAAAATCAGCTTGCTAAATAGGTAGTTAATAACTTCATTTGGATGTTTCGCAGTGATTTTTGTATAATGTAATCAATAAAGTTCACTTAGCGAAGCCCCCCACGTTGGCCAAGGGGGTCATTCGCACCCAACGACCCCCTCCCCCTAAGTTCGCACCTGAATAATAATTAACACTAGCAATTATCAATAAAACGCTTGTCAGTCATTCTGTGCAGGTACCATTCACAACCATATTCATAACTCAAACGTTTTCTATAATTGGCTGTACAAATACTAATTTTCTACGCAATGGTCTCAAAAGATACGTTCATTTATATGTTTAATAATCTGCATTATTTGTACTATATATTGAAATATGCATATTATGTATATACAAGATACGGGTAACATTTTACTAATTTATAATATTTTAAAATCCTATAGGTGCATACATATATTGAAGTTTACAAATAAAATAGACAGTCATTGGAAATCTATTTAAGTTAAGATTAAGCCTATAGTGACGTAATAGTAATAGAGTAAATATATTTAACAATCGTGGAAGAACAGACATATCTAGACAAATTATGTAAAAAGGACAATTGACTATTTTGCGAATGGTCATCATTACTTCATATATCGCGATAGTTTACATTAAAGCGGTTGAGTAGGTTATTTAATGCATATACTTGTGTAATCATTTTATTCATAGTTCGAAGTGTATCAGGCTCAAATCATGTCTAGACTTATACTTAACTTTTCAGGCTTAGTACACTTAATCTGCGCTTTCTCAGTTTAATTTGATCTCGAACATATATTTGCATCTCTGTCAGATTTTAAAATGAATAAATAGTAAGAAATGGAAGATTTTGTATGTAAAGAGTTGATTGAACCTTCTTCCAGAAACTCAATGCCGTTCGGAGGGCCACTGTTTCACCTTCGTTCGAGAGAAGAAGTCATTCAAAGACGCCGAGAATCACTGTCACAGTTTGGGAGGACATTTGGCTTCGATCCACGATGATGATACTAATGTGAGATTTAATTCGTGCTTATTTCATACTGGGATCCCTCTTTCAACGCTTTAATATTCAGCCCCCTCCTCCCTATAATCCATTCTCATGTCTCACTGGACTATTGTCATGAAACTTGGTACAAAGTAAAATATATTTACTTATTATATATTTCATAAATCATAAAGGAAAATTGTTAAACTTTATAAATAATATTAGTTGACTTTGTGTCAGTAAAAGCATCAGAAAATCAAATGTTTGACACCAGTTTGGAAGTAGCACGCAGTTGAACAAATTAAAATGATTTAGCGCATTCAAATTCAAAACCTTTTAATCTGAATAATATGTTTAACATAAGGGTTTGTTGTCGTAAAACATGCATTAAAATTTGCCCCCCCCCCCCAATTTTGACAGCCATTTTATAAAATGACAGGTTCACTGCTCATGGAATGAATCTGAAATGGCCCTATCACCACATATCTTCCCAAGCACCTTTTTTAATTGTCTGCCAAATGTCATGCTTGTTTAAAAAAACCCACAATTCTTTGAAATATGTCACCTATCTGCAGTACTACAACCTCATATCACACACACAAAAAAGCAGATATTTGCACAGGTTTATCTCATCAGCTGTTTGAGAATCAATAAAAAAGTGGAACAATTATTCTGTTGTATTAATTAATGGATAAATCGATTACGAGCTAAAGGTATAATCCGGTAAGATAAAAAATAAAAATATTTTACCGAAACAACTATTAAAACGCACTTAGTAAAAAATTACATTCTATCGTCTTTCGGAATGATTTGATAATGAATGAGCTAACTTAAGAAAAATACTCTAATCAATGAGTCAAGGAATTTTGTACTAGCGTGATATCTGTAGTTCTAGAATCGTCTCTTTGAGGCTTCAATTCACTGGTAATTAAAAATAAACATTAGGAAGGGAACAGTAAAATGAATATTTATTTCATGATGTGTGTATGTGTGTGTGGCTGTGAGGCTGTGTATATATAGATATGAGTCAATATTTTATAATTTCGTATAAAAATATGCGGAATATTAATTTACAAACTTTATAATAAAGAGGGCGTGCCTCCAATTGTTAAAATGAATTTGATGTATCCCCATCATTCCCTATATCAAGTATATATATATTTTCTGGTGTGCCACGACATTAAATCAGCTGTAATCCCACCTTACATTAAAGCCAACAATGTATGACTAAAAGCTAGGTAAATATAATTTATACGCAACATTCTAGACGACGGACTATGTTTTAGAAATTCTGGTAATCTATTGAACCACACCTACCAGGTGCCAGCTGCGGTAACATAAGGCATGCGCTATTTTCTGTAAATGTCGTAGAAGATAAAATTAACTCCATAATAGTCCGGAAAACATGCCACTTTTCTATATTATCGAGGTAGCTATCAAAAATAGCTTTTACTAGAAGTATCTCCGGATAATTTAACTGAACTGATTTTGATAATATTTCGAAGTGCTCAATATTTCTGTATAGAAGTATCGGTATCAACTTAGCTATTAATTCATAAACTGCTTTGTCATGGCTTAAGATAAGGCCGTGAGATGGTCATATTTTAGATTACGGGACTAGTTAATCCTTATATAACGGAAGATTGTACGCCCACCTATAGAAAAACTAGAATATTTTACCACAAGGACATGTTTGAATTGAGTCTATTATCTGTTTCTGACTTTTTGTGTGATCTGATGGTGATTATACTTGCAGACACAATAATTAAATGGAAAGTGGTGTATCAATTGTGTCATCAATGAGGTTGCCATCAATGTCAGGTCGCCAGCCTGACACAATTAATTGATCTTTATTTTTCAATAAAATACGTTTTATATACTCAACCTGTTTGAAATGGTTCCTATTCATAATATTTTGTCTAATTTTATTTTATTTTACAATTATTGATATTTTATTTAAAGATTTAATCACAAACAGTCTCATTTTAAATAATTTAGTGAAATTTAAAGATAAAAATAGCTCTAATTCATAAAATTTCGTAACGTACTTTAATATTTATATATTATATATATAACAAACGATTCCTGGATGCATAAAAGCCTATCACGTTAAATAGATATTGCATTAGATGAGATAATTGTCCATAATATGTTGTCGAATTTCAAAATAGAAAATCTACATCTTTTTAGAAATATTAAACACTCTGGCAAGATTTTAAAATATATTTCGGTAATTCCTCACAGTTTATATAAATATGTTAACTACAGAAATAACTAATGATATAGAGAAAGAAACCTCGTCGAATAAGATTGGTCTAAATTTGAAGTTTGAATTTACCACTGACTTTCTACCGTCCAATCGCAGGTCTGGCTGTCCACCCAGCTGTCGGAATACGCAGAGACCAAAGGATGGATTGGTCTCCATAACAACGACGGAGAGTTTTCTTGGACTGACAAGACGGCTTACAACTTTGGGTGAGAGCTCTCTTTGATGACGTAGAACGTTTTGACGTAACTGCAGGGATATAATAGTGGTGTCTTACCTCCATTTTAACTGTATTTTAAAGGTAGCGTACCAAAATACTTTGCCGAAGTATAGAAACAATGATACATAAGTTTGAAAATAGTTTAATGGCATAACAATCAAATATCATCATTTACTTTAATTGTCCGATGAGTTAATTTTCTTTTTCAAATAACCAATAAGAATTCACGATATTCTTAAACTATTCAAAGGTATTCCCGCAATATATTTTCAACTAGCCAATCAAATTCCATCATTTTCATGAACTAACCAACCACATTGGATAAACCCTGTACAGAGCTTTTGAATCCGGCCAACCTGACAACAAGGAAAACAAACAAGCTTGCGTGGTAACAAACGTTGGCGCCAAGTGGGACGACGTCTCTTGTGACCGGAAAAAAGCTTTCATCTGCGAAACGAGCGTTCCAGAGGACTCTTCGGACGATAATGAGGGTGAGCTTTATCGACAAAACCTTCGTCTAAGTGGGCAATTTATTCGTAGTAGATTAACGTTTTCAGTTTTGTTATTAACTCTTAACAAAGCCAATATAATCTGAAATTCAAATTGCGACATAAATTGGCATTTGAGGAAGATACACTTATTCGTATTACCATTTTATCAAACTAGTCCCTGGAAAAAATTTAAATTAATAAATATGTTTTATCCACCTAATTTGGGATTGAATAAATGAAACATTGCAGCCTATATCGTAGATAAACTAATATTATCCATATATGACGCATATCTTTGTCGTTATGGACAAAGAACGGACAGTAAATTTTAAGAAATATACTAAAATAAATAAATAATGTAAAACTACAACATTGAGGTCATTTTTCTCCCAGATCTCTGCTGTAATAAAACATTTTGGATTCAATAATTTCATTGAATGAGGCATATTGTTACCTAATATTCTAAACAGAGGGACTATGCAGTTGCTGATAGTAAATTATGAGTTAAGTTAGCTTAAATATATAAATAAATATTGATATTGATTTAAAGTTGTGTACATAACTGCCTAACTATAGGTGCAAAAAGGATTTATAAGAAAAATAGCTCAATATAGTTCAAAATGTTTGTTTTTCATTTGTTATAATTGACATAAACTTTACTTGATGGTTTCTGAAAATCCTATTTTATATCTAATTCTTAAACAGCGAGATTTTCTTTATTCTATACTTACCATGTGGAGGCATATTTTTCGTATTACCTGGACAGAGAAGATATTTATTTTGGAGTAAATTATAGTGTTATTGATATACAATAGTTCTATCATGGCCGTATTTTCCAAATGTATTGATTTAAATTTGTCTATAAATTAATCCCATCCATACCCGTCGATTGGGAGCGGGGGGGGGGGCTCCAGCATTGTTGCCAAAATTGTTACATGAAGAAATGAAGCAAGTTGACTTCGGTGACTTTTCCCATAATCTAGTTTTACAACTTTAAGTGCAATATTCGCTATATTGTGCGCCCCAAAGCTAAAAAGGAATCTTTTTTTTTAGTAAAACACACTTTTTAAATGCATAATATCTCCTGAAATCGACAAAATTCGGGTTTAGGCTCTGATTAAATGCGGTATTAATTCACGAAGTACAACAAAAATAAGATTTGGGAAAGAAGATATACAAAACTAACTGTTTGAATGAAATTGAAATGTAGTTCATTTAAGCTAAAAGTACATATTATTACCTATTCATATATTAAAATACTATTTTTGACAATTTGTTGCGAAGGAATAAGTTAGAAAACATGCAAAGTTTCAAAACTCTACTCTCTTAGAAAGTTCAAATAGAGGACCTGATCGATAATGACCGCCCCGCCCAGCCCCCCCCCCCTCCCCCCGGAAGCCCCAGGAATATGGATGCGCAAAGCAACCATAAATTTTCATCTCAAAATATGTGCAATAATTTAAAATTCTAACAATACGATTGATAAAGTGTAAGTAAGAATATAGTCAATACAAGTTTGAAATGTACCTAAATTATAAATAAAATTAATATTTATTTGAACACATCAACTGATTACTGGTTGGTTTTATAATTTGATATGTCGACTTGCATTAGATGTTAGCATTATATACTAAGTAAGCTATATAAATCAATTAATATAATGTCATTAATCAGTTGTTCGAAATACTATTCAAATTATGTAAATATAAACGAAATTGTTTTCAACATTTTTATGAAATAAGCGAAATATGGTCAAAGATCTTATTACAGGTCTCATTTTTTCGAAGCTCTAATCTCAGTTTTTCATATCTTTATGTCATATTCATTGTCATATAGCTTCGGGGAGTTTATGATAATTCTATCTAAGGAATAACATATTCCAAAAAACAGAATATGTATGTTTGTTTCAACCAGTCAGTCCAGTCAGAATTTTTATACGACAACTTTCGTTTCAAGTGTCAATATGTAAAATGAAGAATGTGGAATGTTTGGTAGTTTACTAGAAGAAAAAAATTCTAAACTGCGCAGTATAAAACATTATCCTTTCTGATTATTTAATAATGTTTATGTTTAAGATATATTTATTGTACTCTAGATAGCACAAACAATTTAAATATCAGTAAATAAAATGTAAATTTCAAACTGAATAGAATATTAATGTAATGCTAAGTTAACATTTTCAAAACAATATTTTAATAGAAAAATTGAATAATATTATTAACAAAGTTTTTAGTTTTTCTATATTTGACTACATGTATAATAACTATAACTAAAATAATAGCCAGACGACAATTTAATGGTTCGGGTTAGAAAGATTGCTCAATTTGGAAAGTGAAATAAAAAGTTGTTGTATACTGATTTCGTCGACGAGTGCGTGTATAATTGGTATAGGATTTAATTCTGATATTTCTTTATATTTAGAGACACATAATATTATGTAAAAGCATCAAGTACAAGGAACGATGTGAAAATAAAAAAGAAATATTCTAAAATCAAATTGTACGAATTAGAATTGATATATTTCTAAATTGAAGCCTGTGTGTTGAATTTGTAAGCAGTATGACAATGCTGAAATATTCCTAAAAATATAAATAAATAATCAACATCCAGTCTAAAACTTCATAAAAAAGGTTTAATTACATAATTTCGAATGTATTGAAAGGTCTAATTTATTTCTCATATTACATTTAATAAGGAAACAAAATCAGTGTTCTATGTGGAGGGAAAATGGTATTTTCATCTTAATATTTATGATAAAAAACACGTAATATTGCTTTTCACCATGCAATTATTCCCCTTTGTTAAATAAAATATAACAAAGTCAAAATACATCCTTCTATTTCCGGCAAATCAAAAAAAGCAATCAAGAATAATGAAGTTATTATCGAAATTATAAATCCAATAAGATATGCATTTAGAAGGCTTGAATTCAAAAACTCAACGCAATTAATAACAACTTTTTCTTTGTCTGGATTTTTTTGTAAGATATTGGAAGTGCTGTCACATGTTCCTTGTATCAACTGCTTAAATATCGTAATTTTATCAGAAAACTATTTAATATGTTATATCTGAAAAATAAAGTTGCTTTATCATTTTACTAACTTTCGCAATAAACTTTAAATTTAAATCTCAATCATTCATTGTTCAATTATATTTAACATAAATATGAATTATTAAAAAATTGTATAAAATAATAATAAAAAAATATATATAATTATAATAATATTTTTATTACTTGCATGTGTTTTAATATTTAAATATTCGTATTGATTCATATATTGTATAAACTCCCCATTTAAAAAAAAAGAAAAAAAAATTGTGTTCTATAAAGTATATTATGTAATAAATACGCCAATAAGACAATAGGTCAGAACAATTTTAAAATCAATCCACTGCTTCCTTTTTCACAAGAATAATACTATAAACAATGTTAAAATAAACATTTCTTAAATTGTAGAATATGTTACGATTTGAAAGGCCTTTTATGCAAATTTGCTTAATAATCTGTTGAAATTTTAAAATGTTAATGTTCAAGGAAATTACAAATTTAATTCAATTTTTACTTGTTCTATTAGCAATCAATAAATTAAGACGACTTATTGATAATTACAAAAATTGGAATACCATGAATTATTTATTACATTTTAATCCTACAAAATAAGATATTATATTATAAATAAATAAATACATAAACGTATTTAATAATGATATTTTTGATCTACCACATTTTTGTCATATTAACTGTCACCCTGATAAAAAATTATAAGGAAAACTATCTCGTTGATATCCATTTTTAGGGCTTTTTTATTTTATTCAAGAAATTTTACTTTGAGTCATTGATTTTAAGAATGGGTCATCTCTCCTCTCCTCTCCTCTCCTCTTTCTTCAGTTCGTGTTTGCCGATGTGGAAACATCTGCTACGACTTCATTACCAACCCAAAGGACTACACCGACGCTGACAAGTTCTGCCAACAGAAGGGTGGTCGACTGGCCTCTATCCACAGCGCCAACGAGAATGTGAGTTTGACGCTAATTTTCCCATCGTTCGTTTACTTCTTTCAAGTAACAATTACAAAATACCACTCAAAAGGCTATTTTTTGAAAATTATAATTTATGAAATATCAATCTACGCAGATTTCTACTTTAATATGGAAAATGAAGAGGTGTGTAGGATAAAGGCATGTGCATGATGTCAATCATCATTATACAGTCGAATGGAAATCTCGTTGGCGAAATTGTTTGTTCTGTATGTCGACTGTTGATTTACTTTTGCTTTTTGCTTTGATTAGTTGTATAATTTAAAAAAATGATTATTTCATTGGTATTATTAAATTACTTGGTTTTTCGAATAGAGTATTATAAATAATGTAGACTTGCTACGGAGCGCTAATATTGGAATCGAAGATTTCCTGAATTTATGCTTACTGAAAACAGCTTATTCAATCAAACCATTTTTTAAATATGTGGTTTTTACGTTATTAATTATTTAATGTACGAAAATATTTCAATATGTAATTCAAAGAACGAAGAAATATATATGTATAAATATATTATGTATATGAAATTAGATTGACTAGACATCTGTCACAGATAAATAGGTTAGACATATATTTTTCCGTTATATAAAATGTGTTTTATTTTTCTCGGTTTTTTTTTAATCCAATTTTCTCAAATTATTTCTGCGAATATTTCCTTACATAAACTTACTCAACTTCACAGACTAGATATGAGTTTAAAATGCGTACACTGCTTTAGATAAAGTTTAGAGCGGTGGACTGCCAACCTAGAATGGCAGTCTGTGCGAATGGGTTCGGACAAAAATTAATTATCGCGTCCCTGGCTAGCAGCTGTGCTAGTCGAGTGATTAGCAGGCCTCGGCCTGTTCTGTTTGGGTCGTTCATACTACTTTAAGTAATATAGACTCTTTAGAGGCTATAATACTGTGTGAGACGTTTAAAAAAAATTGTATTAATTTAATACTATTTTGTAAGCTATTACATAAAATCGATATATGAAATTATTTATCATTAATATAGACACTTTGTATCAAATTCATATCGGAGTGCATTAAGTTGGCCAATCATAGGCTAGAAAGGAAAGATATTTCCAAATGCAATATTTGGCACTTGGAATTATGAATACATTAATCCGTGTATCTCAATACTAATTAAACTATTGTTGATAGATAATTATAACTATAGACAACTTTTTCTTCTATATATAATATTTCGTTTAAATGGAAGATATTGCCAGAATGTCTTTAACGGTTTTTGTGAAGGAATTCTTCTAACTTCCTCTAAATATTTTTAAAGGAAAAAAAAGGAAAAATTCCATTTCATTAAAGCACGGTATATACATATTTGCCTTTCATTTCAACGTGATACAAGGGATAAGTTACAACACGATTGTACACTTATATTGTATTCCTGTATTTCGTTTATTTTAATTTTGGTTTTATGCATTAATTCATCGCCATCGATATTGTTTAAGCTGTCTCATTATTGATCGTTCTTTCCTTATCTGCTCATTATCCAATCAATTGTGTGTCTCGGGTATGATTACGTAATCCTTTTCTTTTTGTTCATCTATACGTTGATGCTTGTCGTGTTGTAACTTATCCCTCGTATCACATTGAAAAGAAAGGGCACGTATATACCGTGCTTTATAAATTGAAATTGAATTTTTCAAATTTTTTTAACTTAAAATCATTCCACAGTTCAACTTATTTAACTTCTTCTAAATAGCCAGTGCTTACTTAGACTAAGGCTCGGTCTCTCTAGTTTGGGTATTTAAAGTTTACGCCTGTCCCTATAGGCAGCGTGCAGATCAGATGCCAAGGTGCAATTATGTCAGCCAATAAGACTGCTTCTCTTCTGTAATCCCCTCCCCCCCCCTATCCAATCAGGAATGGCTTGCTCGCACTGCTCAGGGTATCAACAATCAATCATGGTGGTTGGGTTTGAATGACGTCACAGAAGAAGACTGCTTCGAGTATACGGATCAAACACCTGTCAACTATGAGTGAGTAACCTCCCCCCCCTCCCCTCTCTATGCTGTCATTCAATCCTCCGTTCTCATTGGTTTAAAAATGAGTCATATTGACCGGTAAATGTTTGTGATTCTTTCCTTGTCAATTGTAGACTGAAAATATAGAAATGTCTGATGATTCAAAATGTTTATATTGATACAATACATAAATAGCTTACATTTTTGAATAAGCATTTCGTTCTTTTTAACAAGCAAAATTTAGTTTTTTATTAGTTTGGTAAAACACATCTTCATTCAATTCAGGTTAAAATATGTTTATTTTAATTAATTATAGGCGAGCGATTGACTTATTGATAATAATAATAATAATAGTGGCTTTATTTCCTGTATAAAACGGAACATATATGTGGCATTTAAGGCTATAATAGATTTTCATTGATAACTCGTTAGGTGTTTGTGCCGCATGCAGTATTAAGTAAAATATTTAAAATAAATTATTAAAGTTATTAATCTATTGTTTTGGTATAAACATACTACATATTTAATGATATTTTAAAGATTTTAAAAATACACTATAAAAAGCTATATTTTATAGTGTTCTAGATATTTAGTTTTTGCAAAAATGCTAGTCAACACAGAAATAATCAAAACATTTACATTTATTCATTTGTTTATAACTCAATGTCAATCAAACAGCACCGTATTAGCGCGGCCAATTTTTTTAGTTCTATTCGGTGTGTTGAAATTATTCCACGATTCGAAACAGTTTGCAATTAATGTTAAATTATAGAGAAAATGAGGTAATTTCGTCACAAATTCTCAGATTATACTGAGAGCGTTTCTTGTAAAAGTCGCATTTGAATTATAAAACTTTCAAAAATATATAATATACATTTTAAACCACCTTGACAGTTATTTAAACAAATAATTCAAAGTTTAGACTAGCTTTTAGGAGAAATATCTTATTTGTAAATTATTTCCTTTCTAATTTATGATTGGCCTGTTTGCTTCATTCTCATTGGATAGTGCGATCACATGCTTTGTTCTATCTATCGAGCTTTTGTTTCTAACGCCTTGAATGATAACACCCAATTCCAAGTAATCGATTTCTAATTATGTTTATATCAAAATCCATTTCTTCCCTGGAACATGTTTACCCATATACATATACGCAGCTGATATTCCATGTCGCAGTTGATGTGCTTTTAGAGAGACGTTTTCCAAAGGTTTCCGAGTGCTTGACAGTTTATCGATATACCAATTTGATTACAGTGAACATACTTTCGGTGAATTTGTGAATACTATATATGACTTCTTTATGATAAATAAACACGAATACGGTACGTTATACATACAAACATAGTATGTAGGTATTATGAAAGAACCAACAAGAGAAATATCAATCATGATGTGTATAGAATTCTTGAAACTATCTGTTTAACAAAGAATTAGTATACAGAGAGGTTCTGAACAATTGCTGCACTCTATCATTGAATACGTCCGTTGTTTAGAATCACAAATTCAAGAAAAAGGAAATGTTTTGTTATCTTTTGTCGCAGGCAGCATATTCAGTAGCTCCGTATTCGTATATTTTACATGTTAGGCTAGTTATGAAGGGATTTCTTCCAACATTTATTTACCAATCGAAGCAATTATAGAATATATATTTTTAAATTGGATTAAAGTATACTCCATTTAAAATATTCATGCAATATTATTTTAACTGGATATCATGTTATTAATTTAATATTAAAAACGCGATATAACATTTTAGTTTCAGTTAATTTTAATTATTTATCTTTTGCTAATACTTTATTTATTTTTAAGGAGTATTTTTAGTATGATTAATATTATGGTAATATTAACATGTGTTTTTTTTAATAGTTTAATTAAGGTCTTTAGAGATATCCGCTATCAATATTTGTTTTGTCGACTCTATATATTCTACGAAAGTTGACAAAGAAACAATTATCATTATTAACATTACTTATAATTTGAAAATATTACATTTATATCTATGTTTACCACTATTTGTAAAAATGTTATCATCAATTTTAAACAAAATTCAAAATTAGAATTTGTAAACACCGACTGTGGATTCATTTTATCTTATTTTTCACAAAATGATAGAAAGAGCCATGTCCAATATATCCCTAAAATATAGGTAGGTATACAATGTTAAAAATTACATTAAATATAGCATTATACAAACATAAAAGCAAATAATTCGATGTCACTAAGCTACATTACTAAATCCCAGACAGAAACCTGATGCATTAATTATGAGCCATTATAATAATATATTGTATATTGCAGGTATAAATGTGCGTATATAGTGTATTGCATCAACAATGATGAAAGAGGGTCTTTCTGGTTGCCCAATAGGGGATTACAGCTTACCTTACCTATATATGGGAGACTAGAAGGCAGTAATACCAGACACTATTGTCTTGGGGATGCAGGTATACATCTTCTTATTTACCCATGCCACAAACTCCTCTTGCGTTCATAGGCTGCACTGGTATGGTGTTTTTTACGGGACATGTTATCACCGCCGTAGCCTCAACGCTACCGGCGCCCCCCCCCCCCGACGGCTTTGTCGAGATAAGTGTAACAGCCCCGCACTGCTATTCCCATGAGTCCAATCTGGGGGCGTGTTATTCATGTCCCCCGGAGGTGTGGTTAGGAGTTTTAGAGTTCTATGGTTCTTCTAAATCTGTGCGAAGACAATACAGACAAACAGTATATTTGTAGATGTTAACTAGATTATCAACATGCCATATTATGTATGTATAAATTGTTATGAAAACAGTAAAATATGCCATGTTATACGTGGTGGAGTATATGTATGGGAGAATAAATAAGTGTAAGTTGATTGATATATTCTCCTTAGTATTGATTGCTATTAATTATTATATTCTTTAACAATTATCCAGCTATATATAGGTACCGTGTTACAGGAATAGCTAACTAACTATATAAGTAATGAAACTAATAAAAATAGGCTTGAAATCGTATTATTGATCAATATATAAAGTATTTATGGCCAAATTCTCCTCTCTTGATTATTCAATCTTGTTAGATGCCACCAATTTGCAGCGGTTAAAATTTTGTAAACATTACTTTAAAAGTAATATTGCGAAAATATTAAAATTGTTAAAATCTGAATTAAAATAAATGCCATTAGTGGGTTTTAGTTATTTGCTATAATTAAATCGAGAACAGTATATCGATTAACTACATACACATATAATTGATTATTTACATCATGTTAAATACGAAATAAATCATCAGATGACTCTCGCTGTGTATTATTACTCAAACTTATCGCGTTTAGTAGAAATACTGTGCTAAAGTATAAGACATGATTTGTAAATTACAAATTGAAGGGAAATTTAATTACTTTTCGGTAGGAATAATAAGGTATAATAATAATATAACGTTTCATGAATTTGTTGCGTCTTGTATGCATCTTGGCATTACAATGCTATGACCAAAAACTATTCACGGCAACTTTATCAATATCTCTGTTTAAAGTATGCTATATACAATATTTGTATTTGTTCAGTTTGGATATGAATGTTGCAGTGATATAGATATATGTATTTATGTGATTAAAATAAAAACGCATGCATATTTAAGGCACTTTTAAACCGTTTTATCCGTTCAAGTTTTGGCATTTGGACTTTAAATAATTCAAATTAAACTACTTTATATGGCAAAGAGCTTATTCGCTATCTATTTATGAGAAATTTTCCTGAAGTGCAAAGATGATTTACTGTCCGTCGTTTATGCAGCATCGTGAGGCCTTTAAGTTACCCATTTATGGGGAGGAGAGTCATTATTCCCTTGTTTGCTATGAAATAAATATATTCCAAAACAAATGTAGTTGTCACCAATATATATACATCATACAATGAAATTAACACAGGAATATTACACGCCTTTAATTAATGAACACTAAAAATAACGATAATTCATTTAAAGGATAATATTATCAGTCTTATAGAGTATATGCATAGTATATATGTTTAATCGACTTAATCAGTTTTCCGAATAAATTTAGAATATTGAACTATAAATCACTATTACACCCGTTCTTGCATTTCCTACTGCATGCACAGTTAATTTAGATCATAAAATAATAATTTATACTTTGTCGCAATAAAAGTTATCGACTTAATCGATCGCCCACCCACCACAGGAACTGGCGTCAGACAGAGCCAAACAACCGGGGCAATGAGGACTGTGTCTCCATGGGCAACCGGGACAAGTATTCGAGCTGGTCAGACAGCAAGTGCGGCTCAGAGAAGAACTTCATCTGCAAAACTGGTCCATACATCAATCCACCCAAGAGGAAGTTGGATGGAGGTGAGTGAACCGACGACACAAGGAAATTTAGAGTTCTTATATGGCCATGTATGATTTCTCACATTCAGGCTCGAAATTTGAATAGCACAAAGTTAATCGGCCAAATACTTGAGTAATGTCTGTTTTCATTTAATATCTTTTAAACACTAATTATTATGTTTACAATTAAATTGTTTAGCATTGTTTTTAATATTTTCTATAAAAATGTATTGAAGAAAATATAAAAACGAACATATCAGATTCAACTGGATTTTAAAACCTTTTCAAAAATTCATTGCATACTGTGTGTGTGTGTGTTGAATGTAAATAGTTTAAACCGTCTTCGTTTTTAAATTAAAAACTCGCAATTTGTTATTGTTAAACCAAACTACAACATGTTGCTAGTATATTACTAAATATTAATACTAACTTGCTTTATAGCATAGATATAGATAATATACACATAGAGCAGATGTTTTTTACCGTATTATTTACCACATAAATACCTACAAATGTTTTTGTCAATAATCAGGTGGCAGATGTGTTAGAGCGACAATATTTCTCTGTTCCGCTATTAATTGTTTTTCTTGTTCATGTGTGTGAAATAATACAAAATGTGCTCTCTCAGCAAGTGTGGCTTAGTGGTCTAGGGGTATGATACTCGCTTTGGGTGCGAGTGGTCCCGGGTTCGAATCCCGGCTGAGCCCAGATTTTTTTTGTCGTTGACCTCTCAATAATATTTCTGTAACGCTGTGGTCTTCAATTTATAATCGTGGTGTGGTTGCGCCGCAAGCGGCCGCCAGCTTTTAGCAGTGTATAGTCATTACTTGTTAATCATAAAAAATAAATGTAATTAACAAGTAACCCCTATACACTACTAAACCACACCACGATTATCAAGCATCTCATTATACAATATATACATTTTTTAATTTATTTAAAAAAAATTATTCATAAAACAATGCGGGAAAATTAATTGTGAGGGAACTACCGAAAAAGCTTTTATATACCGGTTCTCAGGAACCTTAAAAGCACAGTTATTTAGAAGCGTGAATTGGCAGGTAACACGACAGTTTGGTGTATAATCTTGTATTCTGTTCTCCACCTGCCCACACTCCAGAACACAAGTGCCAGAACGGGAACTGTCTGGTCCTCATCACAGAGCCCTTGGGATACGACGATGCCGCTCGAAAGTGCCGCAAAGCTGGCGGAACTCTGGCCCCTTCAAAAACTCTTCATGATCAGGTGAGCGGCCGGAGCTAGTCAACCAATCAGTGTAGTCCGCGTTTATTATTATGTAAATGTGACTGAAGATTTAATGCTCGTTATTTTTGTTTTTTAGTCAGAAGACATAGCTCAATTATTTATGAGAAATATATTTATTTGGTTAATAACTGAGGGTACAGCAGTAATCTATCTAATTAACAACAAAATACAATATTGGGACTCTTTTATCTTCCTCCAATAATCTCTTGATGTACAATATAGCAAATTGTTACAGCTCAGATAAAAAACAGTTAACATTCAAATATCGACAAATATAGATCATCTGATCTATAATTTAAACGTTTGGCTTATGTATATCGAGAAGCAAGTAATTAACTTTGCAATAGCTTCTGTAAGGTTTCTAAATACCTACCACAAACACAAGTGGGCCCCCATATTTAAATATTATTATTATTCTTTCTAATGATATCCGTAAATATAGGACGAAACTAATCAAATACATATATGTTATAATGAAATATAATAACATATTTTTATTGTCTTTAATCTGATATTATAAACATTTTTACGGTGCAAAATGTATTTATTATTCTTTCTGACGGTTTATGCTAAATGAAAATAGCACCTGTAAAATATTAAAACTACTATACGAAGTCAATACTAGCTGTAACGAATTTCAATTCATGTGTGCGAATATTTCAGGAACGATATTAGTTTAATAAATCGATTCATTGTTGTTATCATAGAGTAATTATATTGTTCACTCTTATTGATTCTGTATAAAGTTCAATACTACTATTTGCCAACCTAAAAACTTATGCAGCATATTGTTTATGCAAAAAGGGTTAAAAGCTGAGAGCAATTAAATCGTGTATGCAGTAAAACAGTTTGAGATATACAGGCAATACATTATTTATTATAGACAACTTACGCTGTTAAAATTATATGAATATATATATTTGTTCTTAAAATTAATTTAATCAAAATATTTAATACTGCTTAATTTTCCCTACGCATTTACATCAAATTTATTAAAATAAAACATTTTATATACCACGATTTACAGCGCGATGTATGTATATGAAATCGATAAGAGTGAATTGTATAATCATTACTCTATGGGAAATTAACTACATTACGTAAAACAACCACTTAATTTCTGAAAAATATAGGGTGCTCAAATTCTATTAAATTTTGAAAATATATAAAATAAATAATTAATTAAAGCCTTAAATATTTTGTTGTAAAACAACCTATTTATAGACAAGATAAATCTAAAGTGAGAACGATTGCTTGTATACAGCCTAGAAATATTCTGAGTTTAATGGTAAGTATAATTCAATAAGTTGAAACATGGTGTAATACATGTCAGGTACTAATGCGATGTTAAAGCGGTAGGTACAAATAAGTTGGAAACAGCCAAGTCTTAATAACTAGTATTACATAGAAGTTCTATTTATTAAAAATAAACACAACTGTTAGAAAAACTTTTAGAAGAATTAAGCAAATAGTTTGAATACTAAAAAACATGTGAGGGAAATAAAAATTTTAGAAAAATATAAAAAAACAGAAAAGCATAAAAATACATTTTACAGCATAAATAAATATATACTAATTTATATACTAGTTAATTTAATTCAGAGAGAATTTAATGGGGAACGAAATAATACAAGTTAAAACGCGAGTTCCACAAACTGGGTTAGTTCTTATTGATTAATTATTTATCTCCGGTTTTCTCTTTTAAGGCCTATTTTTCCCGTAGTCCCATAATATTGTGGTCTGTCGCTATCACCTCAAATTTGAAATCACCACCGCAGTGAGATCTCTGGATTAATATGGAGCTTGTCCGGGACTTGTATTAGTGTTCTCTGGCTCTGATATGTATATTTGCAGGTTAGATGAGCCGATGTAGAATTGACTGCAAATACTGCATTTAGCCTAATAAACACAGCAGCTTCTGTGGCAAATCCGTTCGTTTTTAATCAGACAATAGTCTAATATTTGTGTTAAATTTTAATATAGAACTTTTACGTAATACTAGTTATTACGACTTGGCTGTTTCCAACTGATTTGTACCTATCATTTTAACATCGCATTAGTACTTGATATGTATTACACCATGTATTAATTTATTAAGTTATACTATGAATAGGTTGTTTTACAACAATATTTAAGGTTTTAATTAAATTATTTATTTTATCTTTCAAAATTTAGTAGCATTGGAGCCCCCTATAGTTTTTCTTTTCAACGTTATGCTACAGAAATCGCGTAATTTGTAAAAATAATGTGTCATTGCAATTAACTTTGACATAATTTGTGTTGCAATATTTTTATTAATTTTACAGTTTTGATATATACCAATGATTCTTATTGATCAATAAATAATATGTTTATGCAAGTTATGTTTTTGAACAGTAATTATTGTAACAATTAAATCTTGAGGTGATTTTTATATTAATTTTTTTAATTACTGTTCTTCATATTATCATTAATATAATTTTTGCTCTTTGCTTTAATGTTTGCGATAAATTCGCTTTTGTTTAGATATTGATCACTAGAATAACTCAACCAATAAATAGCAATGCCTGCGCTAATATAAAGTTACATGCAATTGATTTAAATGGTCGCTAAGATTTAAATAATTTGAATGAAAATTAAACCACGTTAGAGATATTTACTTCAATTCACTTAATTAGTTTGATTGAGAAATTTAGTCGGTTAGTACTGAAGTGAAACACAAGTTAACAAATCATACAATAACACTTCATTGAAAATAGTGACGATCTCCAAATAAAATGAATTTAACATGGATCATATTTTTGGTTTGTAAGTAATAATATAATATGTATTACATATTATTAATATTGCCTTGATTTATGTGATATATACTTTAAATTATTTTGTTATTGTCCATGACCTAATCAATTACTAATAAATAAACAACTTTTTAGTAATATGTCAATTTAATGAAATTGTTATATAAAAAGAGTTTTTAACGCGGAATACAGTTACTCTGTGATTGTTGATATTTAACTTAAGTCTGTAATTTATTAATTATAATATGATATAATAAATATGTACTATAAAGTATAGACAAAGCCATAGCCATATATAAACATAATATAAAAACATACTGTAACAGTTTAATTATAAAATAACCTCAATAATAATAATATTAGCGATGTAGAATAAAAATGATTGTCATAATTTGAATTAATTTTTTATGTTTACGACTAATATTTAATACATGAATTAGCACTTAATTGATAGGTATTTATATTGCCTCATATTATACATCTATACCTATTTCTAAATTGTACATATGAATGAATTACAATTATAGTTTTGCCTTCTCATTTTACATTTAGATGCCGCACTTATAAATTTACCAGCAACAAAAGGTGACAACTTTGATCCTTTGATTTATTTATATGTTCTTGATACATTTGATTAGTTATTAATATTCAGTTGCAGTTATGTGTTTCTTTTTTGAACGTTTACATATGTTTCATACAAAAATAATTAGAATAGAAATACAAAAGTATTATTCGCATAAATATAACTATTTATCAATGTTCCCCTCATTTGATAGGTTATTATACCCAAGATTGTAATGGTAAATACTGCTACCGTATCGTCCAAGCATCGTACACCTGGCATCAGGCTCGGTATTATTGTAGAAGGAACTATGGCGCGTTTGCATCAATTCACAGTCGAGGAGAATATGTAAGTTCCGAGAGATAACAAAGTACAATAAAAAAGAAGACTCTAGTACAAATTATGTTACATTACTTACTAAACAATTGTTTTAGTCTACAATGCTGACTGAGAATTACATGTTTTTATTAACCTTATTATTTTCCAGATTATACAGGCATAAAATCGTCCTAATTTATTCTGTTAACACTTCAGATAATCGTTAATTTAATTAATATTTTAAATGTATCTACATATCAAATACATACACGATACTTAATGCTTAGATATTCGACGTCAAATCCTTGTTACAAATATAATATATGGGTCTAATTTGGCATATAAACGATATAAAAAATGTTCAAATCATATTTATTTCAAACAAATAAAAAAATGAATTTCACTAAAAGAAAACAATTATACATATATATCGAAATAATTTATTTCATCCATATTTAATTAATCAACAACTTCAAACTGAATTTATGCATACATTTTTTTAATAATAGAAATTTCATCTGTTAAGTCTCACAATTTGTGCTTTTTAATAAACTGTTAAACACGATTTTACAACATTGGCTTTACACAAACTTTTAATAAATTGAATCAAAACAAAAATGATGGCGTCGCAAAAAGAAACCAAAAGAAATAGGCTCCTTAAAAGTTAAAGTGATATTTATAATATGAGGCCATTAACGAATCGATATAAAAGGTGTGCAAATATCTACATAATTGTTACAATGATAACTGTTAAAAATCCATACACACATATATATAAAAGTAAAACTTCTTTTTAATGGTATTAATTGAACTCTTATTTCATATTTTCTAATAATTATATTATTGTATAATAAGTAAACATGCATTTATGCGAGTTTCATAGCTTCTGTAAAAATCAATATTTTCCAAGAAATTTTAATCTTAATTGTTTACTCATATGTCTATAATTTTTTAAGTTTGGAAAATTCACATGTTACAGATAATTATATATATATATATGGATTTTTAAAAGAAATCATTGTAACAATTTAATCAGGGCGCTCCTTTTTATATCATTATATCTTTTGATTTTGAGGAGCCCATTTCTTGGCTTTCATTTTGATATATACCGTTATTTTTATTTAAACATCAATTCCCATATTGCAAATTATTTCTATATTATTTGTTAATTAACACATTCGATAGGGATAAATATATTTATAGGTTTATCGAAACAAAAACTACCGCGTCGCAAACTTAAAGCCAAAAAGAGCTCTCCAAACAAAAAAACGTTGAAATGATATTGATGATCGGATGTACAGCCATTGCAGAAATTGATATAAACATGACGCTAAGATATAATTGTTACCATAGAGTAATTATACAAAGAGTATTCACTCTTTTAAATTCTGTATACAGTTCAATACTACTATTTTCCCACCTG
>JAYRBW010093348.1:0-20908 GCA_036023295.1 Invenusta paracnida
GTAGTAGTAGTAGTAGTAGTAGTAGTAGTAGTAGTAGTAGTAGTAGTAGTAGTAGTAGTAGTAGTAGTAGTAGTAATTGTAGTAGTAGTGAAGTATAAACACAGTTTATACAATGAAACATGTATGCATATGTAATATGAATTACAATTTCAAGATGTATTTATTGTTTTAGTAAGTGTTGCTAAAAGTAAATATAAAAGTTCATTTATCGTTTAATAAAAGAAATTGAAATTGAAATTGAAATTGTGCAAAAATTACAAATTTCTGGGTAAAATAAGATTGTTACAAATAATTATTATTGCAATATTATTTTACAAAAACTCTTTCGAAATATTTAAAACATAATGAATTGTCATTGCAAATGCTGCTCTAAATTATTATTTGATTGTCTCCATTTTAGAGATAAATTGATATTTAGAAATACATTATAAGTAAACTAGTTATATTTAAATTTAATGTTAATGTTAATATCTATTTCATTTGACTAGAAAGGTAGAAAATAGTTAATAATTATATCAAAGTTATTAAATACATGTATTGTTTAGTAATAATAAATGTGTGTTCGTACTCGTATATAAAAAACAATTCTTCACTATAAACTATAACTAAACATTTTCAGCATAAATAATTTTTTATAGAGAATAATATAAAGTTTAATTCAAGTAATCATAAATTAAATATAAAAGGTTTAGTTAGTTTAAACCAAAATATTGCATTCCAAGAAAGGGGTTGTGCATGTATATGTACATGTGGAGGTGTAATAACATTAAATAGTTTTTCTATATTAATTTTAAAATTTGCATAATTTTTAAAAAGGTATTTAAAATAACCTTCAATAAATCTAAATTAATATGTAGGAAATATATATCACATCTGAATTAGTCAATGGCTATTTTCTAATATATAACATTGTTAAAAAATATTAAATTATAATTTATATTATAGTATTAAAAGAATTTTTGGGATCCATACATGCGACGCAAGATATAAGTCCTAAATTACAATACTATGCAAATACATAAAATAATTGTTGAATAGCAGTTTTATATTTTATATTGCTTGCTCACTTCACTCAAATTAGAAAATGAATGTAATTGGGATCACTTTTTCAGGGTCATACAACAGTCCTAATTAATTAGTCGGCATCGACTTAAACTAATCAAAGAGTAATTAATTCGTTCAATGCCGCAGTACAAATCAGTTTGTTAAAGTCAGGAGTAAGTACCGGGGTTCAAACTCGCTACCTTCAAGTTTGAAGACATGAGTCCAACCCATTTGACCGGTACGCACGTGTATTCCTGGTTTTAATTAACTCGTTTGTATAAACTCCTGCAAAACATGATTACCCTTATCTATTGTAGAAAAAGTTGTACTCGTTAATAACATTAATCAATTAACTAATAAATGAGTATAGAACTTCTATTAACAGGTAGATATTTAAAAATTGTGATGATGCTTTTAAATTTACAAAATAACGTGATAGATAAAATTATCTATTTGATTTTTTAATATAAATATAAGTATTTAATAATACATTTATTTTATTAAATGAAGTAATGCAACATTTCTTTATGTATTCTAAGTAATATAAGTATTCAATATATTATTTACAATTTTATAATCAATTTATAATTCTAATAAGTATTGGAAGACATGTAAGATATCATATCCTCTTTAGTTAATCACAGCTAAAATATAATTAAAATGTATTCAAATTGATATTTGTTTAGGATACTAACATATTTACTTATTAATTTATATGATTTGAAATATATTCTATCAAAATTTATATCAGCCATTGCTTCTTTGCTAATATGCATAACATAAACCAGCTTATAATTATTTATTAAGCTTGAGAATGTACATCACATACATCGTCAACAACTAATGTACATTATCTTAATCACTTGTTTTGCCATATAGAAAGAATAGTTAACAGTTTCGCTTAAAACATATTTCGCGATAATTTGAAGATATTTTATGGAATTAATCGGTATTCCGCTTAAATATATTAATCAAAATAGAACACAACAATAGTATTACATTTCATCAATTTAAAAATGAACATGAACATTAAAATATTGTAAAACACGTATTCAAAATTCTATTATTAAATATACTACTAAGAGTGAGTAGTACTTTATATTAATTTTAATAATTAATTGACCAAATGCAAAACATTAAAATAACCCATAACATAATAATATTCATATATTTTCAACAACAAAAAATACAATTTTTAATAAACTAGATATATAAAATGTACAAAACTCTATTATTCTTTCGGAGTATTATAAAATCAAACATAAATTTGAAAATATTTATCAGGGTTTAACATATATTACGAAAAGCTGCCAGCATAAAACTATCTTAGCATTGGAATATTAAAAAATTTAATAACAGTCTACAACTAATAAATTACACTTTGATTTATTATAAATTTACGAATAATTATTTCAAAAATTATTTACTTTGAATTTAAAATAAATTAAAAACTAATAAATAACATTTTAGTAAGCAAACAACTAAATTTCGAATAATTCATCAAGTTTATGTGCATTCCAAAATATCTCAACATAACTGCATCCAGTCGGATCAAATTTAATTCATAAAAGTTTTGTGATTACCCGCGATTTAATTACAAATGAACAAGAGTACGGAAAATTCCCTCGTGATCGCAAAATCAATTAATATGCAAATTTATATACAGTTCTTAATTTTCAATTTTGATTAGTTTGCCTAAGTCGAAGATGGCAAAGGCTCAGGACGAAAACATATTTTTCTAATATATCTTTAGATCAATCAAAAGGGAACGGAAAATAAAAGGGGTGTTACAAAGGGGATTCAATTAAATTCTTGGAGAGAGCTTAAGGAAAAATGTAACTGATTTCCTGAATAAAGAACGCTTGGTACAGGGGGTAAATTGAACTTCGCCATTCTCAAAATAAAAGTTTTGAAATAATCATTAAATAAATAAACATATATATATAATAAATGTGTCTATAGTTGAACACGTGAATATTTATCAAATTATGTATGTATATGAAATTCGAACTGTTAAATTATCAAAATAATAACATACTAATTAAACGTAAAGTATATTTTTTGATTTATTAAATGATTCTTGAATATTTTATGTTACAATGTCAAATTATATGTGTGCACATATTGTCATAGTAGTTAGATATAAGCAACAAGTTACTATGTTTAATAATTTTTTAATCTTTCGGGTTTAATATAATATCCACTGATAATTGATTTTATTCTTGGTTGTAAGTTGAAGGGTTTCAGTAGATAAATAAGAAAAATTCACAAACTGCTTAGATGTAGCAACTATAATATGAAGATAAATTAAAATATTGTATTTCTAAATATTCTAATTCGGAGGTTTCGTAATTTTTTATTGTATAAATTGTTATAAATATTTTGAAATAGTACACAAAACAATGTATAATTAAAAATGTCCCACTTGAAAAATACAATATTTTAAAATAATTAATTAATAAAAATTATGTAAAAATCAAGAATAAAATATTATCGACTCCTCATTTGATACTTTTTACATATTTAACAGTAAAATAAGAGATTACGTCATTTACATACATGATTTATATTGTTCTAATTTTTTACATAATGTTGTAGACAATTATAAGATGAGCGTATCTTATGAAACTTAAATGAAGGAATAGTTTATATCATCCAATGATAGTATGAACATGCTGAAATATATAAATCCATCCATTTGAATAATTACCCCGCATAAAATGAGTGTATGTACTAAGTATAAAATGTCTATACAAATATAAAAATATTATTTTGCAAAAATAATTCGATTACTCACAAAATAGAAAAGAAAATAATAATTTTGTCTATAAAAGAATATATATGAAATATATATGAAATATGTAAAAAAATAGATTTTTTTTATTCTATTTATATAAGTTAATTCTTCGTTTGCATTCAAATATATTCCAAATTAAATTAGCCCGATTGTTTTGTAAACTACTCAAGATTTTATTATGGCTAATTAATTATAGATAACAAAGGTTTCGTAAATTAAGGCTAATGAGTTGTAATACATATCCATTGCAAATTGTGAATTGCCAAATTTTCATCAATGAAATACTGGGTAATATGAGTTTTTCGTCTACTCGAAAGAAATTTGAATAATGCAAATATCACTTTTAACTTAAATACATATATAGGTACTTTAATTAAAGAACATTTATTTGTATTTAATAAAGCAAATTTTGCATTAAAAATGAAACTTTTTAAAATTAGTTTACTATAAATTCTAATTTAGATCAAATATCCAAGACAAATTTCTTCATAATTCTGTATTGTTTATTTATAAACAATATATATATTAAAAGCATTTTTTGAAATGTAACAAGTAAAATTGTTGTATTGTATATACATATACTTATTACTAATATCATAGAAATAAAAAAATCTCTTAGTAAGTATGGATATTAAAGTTAAATAAAATAACTTTAATAACAATTAGTTCTAATGAATAGTAATAAAAGAAAGTTTAACACACATATACACATATTGTATATTTTTAACGGCAATAACAAAATATTTACAAAATGTAATATTATGTTGTACATAAAGCGAAATAATATTTGGAACTTGAAAAAATAGTCATTAATATGTTTATATGTAGGTTAAAATAGCTTAATGAAACTAATAGCTTAAAACCAACTCAGGGTGAGTATCTTATAAATATGCAAACAAAACTATATTATCTTGAATTTTATTAAATATTTGAAAAATCGCATTTTAAATTAACTTTAAATGTTGAACGGTTAAATCTAAAGACAGATTATTTTTTTTTTTTTATAAATTAGGTCAAGGTTAAATTATAAAAGTATAGCTATCGTAGGCTTAGCTATCTCTTAAAAAGGTAAATCTAATATAAAAATATTTGATATAGATTCCTCAACACAAGGAAAAACTTACGTCGAAGCATGAATTCTATAGTGAAATAATATAAAAGGAAGGTTTGCGAAGTAATTCATTCTGATGGGGATGAAAATTAGTTTTCTTTATTAATGAATCTCTCCTGTCTTTTGAGTTATCCGGAAGCCACTTTTCCGTTCTTTCCAAGACAAGGAGATTTCAAGAATCACAAATAAATGGACGAAGTCTAAATTAACTAATAGTAAGAAAGGGGAAAGGAAAGGCTCTAAAGTTTTTAAAGGGGAATCAATCAACTGAGTATTGAATTTAATGCTAGTAAAACAATAGATTCAATTAATTTCAACATAAATCCTTTTTACAGTATAAAACTAATTTAAAATTTAAAAAAATCTAAATATTAAGAAATTTATCAAACATAAATGAACTAATTGAACTAATCAATAAATTAATAAGTGAACTCTGAGTACTAATCAATAAATGATTAAGTGAACTTTTAAAGTTCACAAACGTAACTAGTTCTCGACTATGTATAGGTCATGTCCAACTCACACTATTAGATAGAATGGGCGAAAACTTATTTTCTATATTAGACAATCCTGAAAAATTCTAATTTCATAACACCTAATTAGGACATCTTTGCATTGTTATTTTATGTATACATTCTTAATTATCAAATTTGTCGATAGTTTATGTTTTTTAAGAGTATAATATATTACTGTTAAAGACTGCCCTATGGTCTGACAATAGAAACAAAATCCCATTATAAATATAAATAAATGAATATATATATAAGTACTACTAAAAATGGCCAAGATAATTAATCGATGTCGTATAAGAGACCTACAGTACTGAATATAGATTGGCCCATTCATAACCATCAAAAGTCAAAATCAATTAAAATTGTATTACGATATTTTACAAAAATTCAAATTATGCATATCATGGTATAACAAATGTAAACCGATTTTAATGTTTAACTGTGCGTGATAAATGGGTAAACCTGTATCATCAAATAAATACGAGAAAAAATATTTAACATCGATTAAATATACGGAATATATACCATCTACCAAATTGTATAAATATTAAATAAAACGATGCTTTTCATTATTACGCAACAAACATTACCATAGATAGGTGTGTCTCTAAGCATCAATTGCCTCAGTTAAACAAAAATAAATAATATTGTATCAAATATTACATTGCCTTCACTTTAATATATTATGTAAACATGTAAATAATTTTACACAATTTATAATGTATCGTAACAACGAATATACAAACCAACGTTAGTTAAACATTTATTTTTCAAATGCAACATCCTATTGTTTACTTTTTGTATGGGATGTACAGGTTTATTTAAATAGAAAACGTAGGGAAGAAATTTCGCTTACATATTTAAATTGTTTTCCCTTGAAATCTAGAAAACAGAATTTTCAATATCAAAACAAGCAGAAGTTTGTTACTGCAATTATGACGTCAAAATAGACAATTTGGATAAGAAGCAATTAGATGAGATTTCATGTTCACAGAGAATTTTATTACAATATAAAATATCTATTTGGTAACAAATACATTTTTAGACAAATATCGTTTTGAATGGAATCTGAAAACTAGTGCGAAAGTTTAATATTACAACATTTTGTGATTATGATGTTTTCACACATATTATATTCATGTATAAAAATGTAGGAATTCTTTTGAAGAAACTGTATATAATTTTACAAAAGAACATAGTATTGATCATTTGAATAATGATACGGAAATATTGCTGCTTTAGAATCAATGATTTCAATTTAATTTTTACTAATTTAAGTATCAAAAATACAAACTTAATGTAAAAGCCGGAAATGGTAATTAAATTAGTTTAAAATTGAAACTACAATTTGTGAGTATATCATTATGAAATTATGAAAATTGTATTTGCCGAAAAAATACTGTTTATTTTTGTTATTTTAATTTATATTTTTGTACACAATCTTAATTATATACTAGCATCCCAGCATATAGATATACTTTGACCCCCTGGACCCGGGAATGCAAAATATTTTTTCCAATTATTTATTATTGAAACGTTACAAGAGAGCCTCCTTCTTTATAAAATTATATAAAATAGTATAGAATCAAAACATTTAGTTGTATTGATTTAATTGAAGAAATCGGTCATGTTCATTTCTAATAATTAGAAACGACATGACCGGATTTATTTGATTTCTGTAACTCTGAAAAAGATATGAACATTCTAACCACATTTTCAAAATGTAATAGTTAACATCGATTGGTCAATAACATAAAACGACAACAGTTAATCAAAGACTAAAAGCTGACCGTTTTTGGTGATAAACACATGTGATTTTGCGTTTTTAATAAAAAACGTATGTTTTTTTAAACAGACGTATTTATCCTCAAAGCCGCGCTTTTAATAAAAACATATGTATGCGTTTTTTATGAAAAATACATAAGTATTTGCGTTTTTCATGAGAAACTCATGTGTTTTTGTGTTTTTGGCGAAAAACACATGAGTATTTCCACAAAAACACTTGAGATTTTCACCAAAAACACTAATTTTTCACTAAAGATGCATTTTTGAGGATAAACACGTTTAATCAAAAACGCATTTAAACACATGTGTTTATCATAAAAAAAACACTTTTAGGTATAAAGCGCACGGTTTTTAATAAAAAGCTCTCTCGGCAACCATAGAGTTCTGACTAGTTGTTGTTTTTAATGTATTTGTGATTACAGTTTTGAATAATTCATTTCATCAGCTTTTAAAAGATGACAAATTTAACCAACACACCTAATTATTTTTCAATGAAATATTCATTGGGTACTCAAAATTCATCAAAATCTCTGATCCCAGCTACAAACCAATGGAATTTAACATATTTTTAAGCATAATGTCCTGTCAAGCGGATTTCCCAGCCATGGTTTTTAAAATTGTATGAGTCACAATACTATTGATTTAGTACAACTCGTATTTCAATTTTATGATCTTACCTCCTTAATGCGCGCCAGCTCACTGTTACTCTGTACGAGACTCCGCTCCGTCTCCAAGACACGAGCCGAATACTCCTCAATCTGGCCCCGCAGACGATCGATCTCGGCCCGATCTTCTTCCAGTCTGTCCACTCGCATACCTTTTCCTTTTACCATGTCCATAAGCCGACTGATTCCCTCCTCCTGTCCCCCCAAAGCCGCCTTCTGACTTGCACACCGCCTCTCCAGCTCCTCCTGATGTTTGGCCAGAGTCCGGTTGTCCTTCTGCAGTTCCTCGCATCGCCGACGAAGCAGCTCGACCTCCTGCGGAGAGATATTCCCCGGTTTGTTCCGCGTGTCTCGTTCCTTGCGCAGTTCGCTTTCGAAGTTATGAAGTGTAGAGAGCATCGTCTATTGAGAATAGGATGGGGGCAAGAGTTCAGATTATAGGAGTAGTAGCGGCACCCATACCATCACTCATCGTTTCTTTCTACAAAACATAAGATACCTTTCCTAAATTCCAAATTTAAGAGTTCGAACTTATAAATTTAAAGAACAGGCAAAAATCATGTTCGACAGTAATGTGCCTTAGCGTATGACCTTGAAAAATTTAAGTTCAAACTATCAATTCAATGTTCTAGTATTTACTAGAATTTTAAACGTACATCGCTATTAATTAAATGGCAAATTTAAATTTATCGGTTTTATATGCTTGTAAAATTAATTTTAAATACAGTAGTATTTATATCATTTAGTATAAGTTGGATCGTTTTCATTAATACCAATTGAACATTCATCTTACTTCGAATGTCCTTCGTACATACATATATATAGGAAACTCAAACTTTAATTTATTGAGAAATAACAAAGAATCAAGATCAGCACAAGAAAAATACATAAGTAGCCCACAGAGGCACATAATTATATTATAGTGGTTGAGCTGGATACCGTAAAGAATTTATTTATGTACAAATTATGTAAAAAAAATAGAATGCGCGTTAAGAGAAAACAAATACATGCATAATATACTGAAGCAACTGTTAGTAAAAGTGGTTGCAACAGGCTAAAGAAGAATACTGTATGAGAGATAAATATCAAAAGAAAATTTCAAATTTTTTACATAAGTCGGAAATATTTCTTGAAGTTTATGCAGTAAATTTACCATTAGGCATTGATTCAATCGATTTTATTTTTTCGTTATCATTTGGATCTAACCGTTTGTTACATTTGGTAAATAATGCAAGCCCACAGTAATTATCAAAATGAAACTAAGTGACTACAGATGTCTTCTGGTTGAACAATTAGTTATTCTATCAATAAAATATTACATACTATATTTATTTAATTTTAGGCTAATGCGTATTAAGAGTTTAATATCCATGAGAAATGTTTATATTTTTAACGCTCAGCTTCGCTCCTAATGTTATGACTCATATTATAGTTTGATTGAAGTATTTACTCGTATAGGAGATAAAACTTTAAATTGTGACTTGATCCAGTCGTGATTGAAAATGTCAAAGATACTGTATGCTTTAAAATCTAAGCGAGTAATACTATTTCTTCAAGGAATAGTCTTGAAAGTTGTAAAATCTATTCCTTCAAAATTAACCTTTACTTCGATTAAAATTATAACTTTTAAATTTTATTTTCAATATATGATAAGATGCCTTTATGATATATGCCTAATCAGATGCCATGAATTACATGTATTTATTAAACAAATTAAATATACATATATAAACGAAAATCTCCTGAAAGTTCAATGCACACATATTCATATTATTAAGAATCAGGATAATTTCTATGAAAGCAAGTATATATAATTTTGTATGCAAAAAATATAAAGCCACCTTTCTTAAAATAAGTTAATTAATATAATATGTTTTCTTTATATTTAGGAAAAGCTATATCGATTATTCGACCTATAATTATGTTCGATTTATAAACATTCTAACTTTAGGATTTAATGAAGATGAATGCAGAAAAATATAATATTTGAAATAATATGCCGAAATATAAGCCGAAATAAAAAAACACAATGATTTTAATTTTCATAATTTGTTTCTATGAAAGCAAAAAGTGCCGTTTTGTATATTCTTTCTGTTTTGTTACTTTTGTGCTAGTAATTGATAAAATCGTTGGATTGAAATCTTTATACTAGAAAAAGATTTGTATTTAAATCGGTATGCCAATTAATCAAAACATTAATACTGATATAGGATGTTAATGACGTTAAATTAAGAAAATGTTTCTATAATTTAATTTTTATTATACAAAATGACAATTTGATAAATTAAAACTTAACATACATACATGACACTTAATTACTTTAATGAGTGCATTAGAATGCCGTTAATACATTTAAATCAAAAGTCAATAAACTTATTTGAAGTCAGACATTTTACCGTAATATTTTAAGTCATAAAAAGTAGTTAAAACATATTTTTAACGGTTATTTAGAATACAAGTAAGTTAGAACTATATTCAACATCTATGCTTACTATTGAAGCAAATTTACTTTTGTTAATATTATTAATGATTCATTTCAAGTGATTATCACAATAAAAGGGTTAATCAAATAATTAAATTTAATATAAATTTAATATATGCATCTATACATTTTCTACTCTTTAACAAGACTATATTAACTAAAGCTTATGATAATAATAACTAAAATGTTTACATAATATTTTTAATTTTAGAGGGTTCCTTGTTTTAAGTTTACGATACAGTTTATAAATTGAGATGTATGAATTTTCAATAAAAAATAACAAACAATATTATATTTCTTTGGTTGTATTTCATACATATCACTTCATTTACACATGCAATAAAACATTGGTTAGGCATAATAAAATAATTTATAACCTTATTAATAAAGTTTAATTAAAACAATGTCTCTAAGCCGTAAAATGTATAATAGAATATTGTATTGGTGCATAACTGAATTAACCATATACTTTAATATTGGGAATTAACTAAAATACTTTTTTGGGCATTGTGTAGTCATGTGCATCATACGTGCAGGTCGTCATAGCCTTAAATGAACTCAATTGTACTTTGTATTTCGTAAAAATCGGCTAAAGTTCATATTATCTGTTTTTCATCACCCGTCATAATTCAATTAAACTGTCAAAAAAATCTGATTTATTTTAAGTCTGATCATTATACAAAATATATGTATATATAAAATAAGTAATCAATTTTTAATAGTAAAATGAAAAATCATCAATAATAATAAAGTGTTCATCTTTAAGTTTCAAACTTTTTATTACGTTTTATACGTGCCTTTATACACTAAAATGCAAATGAAGAAGTATTTGAAAAATGTGATGTGAAATTAATTAAAAATATGATTGATAACTAACTAAAACGGGTGAAAAAATATCTCCTTCTGTTGGCCTCAGTGAAAATACTTGTTATCATTGAATAGTATACGCCTAATATAGAGGCGAGCTGTACCTATTAAAAAATGCAGACAGTTGCAATAAAAAATACAAACAATCAATCTTATAAAAATAAAAAAGGAACAGTGGTGAAGATACATAATCATAAATTGCTCAATTTTATAACTATAAACATATGAAACACCTGGGACAACTGTAGCAAAGACCCTAGCGAAATGTATTATACAGGAACAGCACTACTCAATCCAATACTTGAAAACTACACGAGTCACTAACACATTACACCAAATCTGAAATGAAGGGACAAGAGCTGAGGCTTTGAACAGAGATGGATTGGCTAATACGTGTACCCCCAAGGGGATTTGATCTTGGAAATTGCTACATATCGATCGGTACTGGGCTATAACAATTCGAAGGAAGAACGAAGAGCGAAATGCAAAGTGAGCAGAGTAAGGAAGAACATCAATTCACGGACATTAAAGAGAAAAGAGACTGGGAGAACATACTTAGGATCGAAAGTTGCGTTCATTCTAATCTGCTGCACGACGAATATTTAAGATACAATATATATGTACGCCCTGGAAGATGTGAGTCAAAATACATCGTCTTCGAAGAAAAATGCTCAAGAAGGGGAAATTCTCCAGATGTATGGATGGGCTGATATTGGCACTTCTCCCGTCTCTATATATGACTTTCTGCCGGGCGACTTTGCATCACATAAAACTTGTAGTTTTTTGTAATAAATATATAAAGCAGCTGCCAGCAATATTTTTTAAGGAAAGGGTCTCTGACATGATAACTAGACAGTACAGACACGAGAGAAAAGGTATATCCTTCCGAACGGTATAATAAATCATATTCAGTATGCTGCTTTATTTGTGCAAGGAAACAAAGATCATGAGAATCAAAGTTTTTATGAGCACAGAGATGTGTTCCTTTTTATGAATACGTTATTTTACCCTTTTCATAAAACGTTCGTGATTTATTTATTGACAAAAAGTCTTTTCCTATATTATGTTGATGGCGACATTCTAGTATTTGAATAGAATAAAACATAAAACATATAATTTCTAAATTGCTATGTATTGTATCACAAAGATTATAAATAGGTATCACTATATTTCTTCATAAAAATGTAACATTTATAACTAATCAATAGTTTTACTTATTTCTGGATTCAATTTTCCACGTTTGCTATAAGATTAAAATGTTTAAGGTGTATAAAAAAATGCTAAAAAAATTGTCTAAATTTGATTTAAACACGAAGTGTTCATTAAAGAATATTTTTTTATTGAATTTCAATAGAAATATACAGAAACAATGTAAAATATATTTCAATTATAAATAATTAGACAATAATCCATTGTGTACGAAATATAATAATATAATATAAAATGTAATTATAACAATATAATGCAAAAAATATAAATCTTTGTCTACCTTTTAAATTATACATTTATATATATATGATAGTATCCAGAGGTAAGAAAAACAATATATAATTGTTAAATACATTTTTTCCGACGAATGATTTAAAAACATGCAACACATCTCGTTAACGTTAACATATTTACATAAGATATACAGATGTTTTATCCATACACGTGCTTTGATGTTAGTATAATATGTTCTATTTTATGTATAACTGTACAAATAATACTGTCAATTAATTATACCCCATGAAAAAAAGGTTTGTTTATTTCAGAAAATAGACGTGTACAATAAGGTAAAAAATATCCGTATCGTAAGGAAAATGCGTTCATCATAATTCTTCTGATATTATGTATCACTTGAGGCGTTTTATTAATTCATGACATCATTTTTGACCGTATACGCCATCATTATACCTCATCACATTTCATCCTTTCGACATTTACATAGTATAGTGCTTTGACTTATTCAAACATGTGATCTAAAACTCTATAATTTTGACAAAAAATGTTGTTGTTAAATAATTTTATATGGCGAAATATAATTGAAATACGCAAATAAAAAAACTACTTATGGTTTACAAATTGAGAAAAAACTGGCTTAAATTATATTTAAAATGTATAATAAATGAGTAAATTAAAACAGTAATGTCACTGCGGAGCGAGTGCACTCAAAATTTTTTGAAGAATTAAAATAGATTTATTTGAAAAATAGACCGAGCTTTCGATGTATCTTCACATCATAATCATGGTAAGAAAATATAAAAAGCAGCAATAATAAATAAATCTTTAAAGTTTATATTTCAGATCGAATTTCCTAAATCAAACCTCATAAATGGGAAGCATTATTGAATTATAATTGACACGAAAAATATATAAGTGAAATGAAATAAACTATGATAATTAAAATCATTTTGTAAACTATTTATATACAACCAAAGTACTTATAAACAAAAAATAAATCTCTTGAAAATACCAATATATGTAGATATTGAAAAATATCACAATAGATGAAAAACGTCAGGCAACACGTGATGCTTTTGCTTTGTCGATTATATTTATGTCCTAAATTAGGAAAACACTTGATTAATGATAATGTAATACCTATATGTATATTTTTCTATTACATTATCATTCATTAATTGTTTTTCTCTGCTAATACATACTGAATATATATTCAGTATGTATCAGCGGAGAGTCCAATTAATGAACAAAAATGACAATTAGATGACATAAAAAGTAGTAAATATAACCAATTAGTGCTAATTCCTATATGTACATATAAATAAATAACCTTTATAGACACGATAATTATTATCGATTACAATGGGGAATCAGATAGATGTAAAAATTATAATATTGAATCTAAAATGTCTACTCAACATTATTTTAAAGTATAAATATAATACTAAATTAATGTTTACCAATAAAACAATTATATTTATACTTTACTAGTTTACTAGTTTTGTAGAACTCACATCGAATCTATATAAACCAATATCGTGTACCTTGACATATAATCAATTCTAGAAATAAAATATTTGGTTTGTATTTATTGATATATTTGTACCGGGTGATGTGAAAAATGATCCAAAATATATATTCTTGTATTATGACAATAAAAAATTTCGCAAGATACCACATTCAACGAGATAAGAGAACACCTTATTGTTGACCCAACAGTAACTACTAGGTAGTCAGGAAGAGAAATAGGAGTGACACAATCAAGTATTGTACACTATTTTAGGAAGAATAAGTACCATCCATACAAATTCACGCGAGTACAGGAGCTTTCAGAAGATGATCCAGACCACAGACTTGTATTTTGTGAATGGATAAAAAAAAAAGAGGATTATTATTGTGACAGAATTTTGTTTTCCGTTGGAACAGTATTCCAGGTAAATGAATCCATTAACAAACATAATCTACACTACTGGGCACGCGAAAATCCTCATGCTATTATCGAAAAACCACAAGATAAAACCTGTTACTGTTTGATGCATGGTGCTCATTACAGGGCTTGTGAGTTTTGACATTAACTTTGCAATTATGAAGAGCGACTGATATTGTGGAGTTCTGAATGAACATATACTGAATGATCCTATACTGCAAGCGCTGTAAAGATAAAATTTACCAACAAGATGGTGCTCCGCCACACTACTCCAATGCTGCACGAAAATTACTGAATGATAACCACCCTCCTCGTTAGATGGGCAAAAGAGGAACAGTTGAATCTCACAGTGCGACTTTTTCCTCTGGGGTGCATTACGAGATCGTGTTTATGAAGAACGACCAAATAATCGTCAGCAGTAGTTGGCACAGAAAATCGAACAAGAGATTCAAAATATCTCTCAGAAGATTTTTCGAGGTGGTTATCGGTCATTCATACGAAAGTGTGAGCTCTGCATCAACAATGATGGTCGAAATTTTGAACAGTTGTTATAATTTTAGTGTTATTCATCTTTTCTAGTATTAACCTCATTAGTGTGGAACAATATTGTTTCAAATTTGTAATATGTTGGGTTTTATTGTAATAGTACAAAAATATGTATTTTGGATAGTTTTTTGCATCATTCTGTATATAGAGATATCTTAAAAATATCAATATAAATCTGAAAAAATGAAAAATTCGAAGTAATTGTAATATACAATACAATACAATACAATACAATACAATATAAAGAAAGAGGTGTTATTAATTGAGGAAAAATCAATGTGATCTTTAAGGTATAGAAAATAATCAATGTCAGTTCCATAAAAATTAATCAATATAAACAGTACAACAATTTCTAAATGCTTAGTTCATATTATTGTATAATTTATAAATAATACTGTTTTCAATTTCAATAACAAAAATTAATTTTTAAACTGTTCTTTGTTAGATATCAATCAAAGCTGTGAATATAAAAATTATTTCTAAGAAGGGTTTCTTTTATATATTCCAAAAGAATATTCACATAAATAAAAATGTAAAATTACTTAAAAACTCATTCATTGTAGAAAATTTTTTTACGAATAATTAAACAATGGGAGAATTGGGATATCATCTTAAAAACTAACTATTTAGCAGCTTAGTTTTGTCTATTGACCTTCGCACAACACCTACAGGCAAATAATCGATCTGGAAGGTTCAGAAATCCACCTCAGAGGCCTCGGCAATCAGCTGTGTTTTTTCACGCTTTTGAATCATGTCGCTTCACGCTCTACCTTTTTATCCTCCCCTCTCCCCCTCCTCTTAATTATCTGACGTAACGTGAAGTTTTATCAAACATACTCAGATTCTTATGTATAATAGTATAATGCCTGTGTTACGTTTTGATTATAAAAATAAGTCTAATTATATTATGAGATCATTTTGTGTACCTCTTTAGGTATTTATCAGTCAAGCAAAGGATATAAATATATACAATATATTATGTATATTATGTATATTATATAATTTATAATAATCTGTTAAGAGGATAACAGTTTAAAATCAGTATAAACAAATAATCAATTTTAATTTAATATTTGCTCTTCTCACAGTAAAACAAACATTAACAAGAACATACTAATTCGCTTTTTAAACCAAAAGAGAATAGAGAATTGTATAAGATTATTCTCAAAAATAAATTTAACCCTTCATTTAAAAATATATATATATATGTACTAACAAACCTCAAAAGAATAAATTGCAGAATGATCATGGAGTCAACTCTATTCTAAACCGAGATCATGTATGTTATGGCTTATATTGTGAAAATGAAAATAAAGATTAAAACTCATAATTTCAAATATATATATCAAGGCAGTAATACATCTAACTGTTATGTTTTGATCAAACCGGTGACCAGTAAAATTATTATGAAATTAAATATACATGCTGTAAGTTATTAAATAAAAATCTACAAAAGTGCATGTCTTTGTGACCGATTATTGTTGATGTAAATATATGATGTATATATAATGATGTTGATATATAAATAATACGTACTTTTTAAGAAGACAGCAAAGAGGATGCAATATTATAATAAGTGATCCATGGCTAATGGATCTTAGTCTAAATAGCCCTTCTCTGATGTAGTACTTTCTGTCAATCAAAATATATGTCAGCGCAGCGTCTCCCGAACATACTTTGACAATTAATTGAGGTAGCTACATATAAAATATAATCAAAGGAGTTAGTTTTATAACAATATTGCGCTATGTTTTAGTCGAAAGCTTCCTAAATATGTTGTGTGCTCAATATGTTGTTCTCAATACTTACTTAGAGGCAATACAGGAAATATAGAAAAATTGTCATTTCATATTTGGAGGAAGATTTTAAATTAGTATATATATTATATATCGAAAGAATTATTGCTCATACATATATATATATATATGTGTGTGTGTGTATGTGTGTATTTTATTTATGGTAAAAATTATGATAAACTAACATATATGTAGATCTTATTATACCTGAAAAAAGTAATCAAGTAATTTTTTGTCATTTAAATATAATTTATTTCTAATACTCGGTAGAATATTGTAAACTAAATTATTAATTATGACTTGAATGAATAACGCGTCGTATAAAAAAACTGACATATTCAATAATTCCCAGAATGATTCACAGAACAAAGTATTCAACTCTATTCCAAAACGAGATCATGTGATACATTTTATTGATTAAATTCTGAAAATTGACAGTAATGCATCTAACTGTAAATGTCTTGGTTATTTAAATAAAAATTGTTTAAGTAGTTGCCAATATTTAGGTAATTTATTATAATAAAATTTCTTATCGATTTGAAATATACATAATAATATTATAAATTATTACCATATATATGTGTATGTATGTTAAATTGGCTTTGCATTTTATAAGTACTATAAGGAACTTTACTTTTTTTAGTTTATTACGATTTTTAAAAAGTATGACAGTTAATTTACTCGTTTTCTATACATATATTTTATAGTTCATGCTATTCGATAAGTGTATTCGAAATATACATAAGTACCTACTAATTAAAAACAAATCTAAAAATTATATTAAATAGATAAATAAACTATTTATTTAAATTAAAAAAAAGAGCTAGTTAAACCTGTTATTAGAATTTCGCAACTAAAACACAAAAAACGGTTAATGTGTTAAAAGCTATGTAATATCTAACATTCCTTGAATAGAAACTATGTATTTTAAGTCTTAATTCGAGAAAGTAAAATACATTGAAAAATAATATCATAATATATGTGTACTATATTTAAACAATTATTTTATAAAATTCTATTTCATGCCAAGTGAATTATATTGTTTTATTATTACTCTTATGTTATAGTCTATATCTTTGCCTATACACAAAGCGTGAAATACTTGATATTCTATATAAAAGTTGTAGTATTAGTAAAGCTACAGGCACATATCTATTAAGAAGGGATACGAAAATAGAAAAATCTACTTACATTAATTATTAATGTATATCAACTTCATAGCTCTTATAGGCACAGTTTCAGCCCTCAAAAATACTTTTTGCAAGATTTTGTTTGATACAATAAAGCAACCTAAGAGTCAGCGTGTTCTTAAATTACTTTTCCATATGCATATTTGTTCATACATTTGCAAGGTATTATATCAAATGAGCTAAAAATATTAGCATCCATATTTCGCTATTTCGTTCTAATTCATTAAGAATAGGCAAAATCCAGTTTATGAAGAAAATGACAGATATGCATATAGACAATAATCTCTATCTATTTAGTTATATTCTGCAACATTTTTCTATTTCTCACATTGTTACATATATATCTACTACATCGAAAAATGTCTCTAATTAATTAAAAAGTGCTTCGTTTAAGCTTCGGATGCAACATGTAATAATCAATAATATAATTTTCTACTTGCCTTGCGTATTCGACACTGGTCTGTTGTGTTACTTTAAAAATATTCATTACTTAAGTATACTTTTCATTTAATATATTTTTATGTATGGATACCTACTATAGTTACTAACAAAAATTTAATTATAAACTAATATCATTGTACTATCTTACAGAATAACATGTAATTATAAGTTTTAAGTAACTGAATGCCTTTTGAGGATATTAGCTTATGATAAACATTTGTCAAATTTGTGACATTTATTACTGCATATGAAAGCCTTATATGCTCTATGTGAATTTTTAATGACTTCTATTCTGAATCAAAAACATGATAAATACACACATCCCAAGTTAAGTCATTATTTAAATAAAATGTGAAGATGTATGTTTCGTGCATCTACGTTTGCCTCGAAATATGAAATCTTTCATTCATTCATTTGAGCCTAGTGCAAATTAGAATAGTTTTAAAAAAAGTTCAAATAATCAATTAATCTCAAGTTGCACCATATACTTTACAATTTTAAATCAGTATGCGATTAATAGCTTCAATTTAGATTATACAGTAGTAATTGAATGTCAAGATATTCATAAATATTGAAGCATTTCAATTATAAGATTGTAAAACTATTTTATGCATAAATAAATCATTTAAGATAAAAACGTGCATAATGTATTGTATACATAAACATTAATCAGAACATCTTTTTATAAATACAGTTTAAAAATATGAATTCTAAACAAATACTATGGAAAATTTATAGAAATCTAAATAATATGTTGGTTATGTTGACTATTATTCCAATAATATGTATAATGCTTACATTGAGAAATAATAATACGGTAAATTAGGTAATAATTAATTACCTACTAAATTGATTAACTTAGAAAAATATTAAAAACTATATTTTGAGATAATGTCATTCATTCGCAACGACGATGCTCGATATTTGTTGATATATTTGGTAAACTTTTAACCCCCTATAATATTACACACACACATATAAATTTAGCTTAACATATATTAACATATATTATAATAATAAACATTTGTACATTTAAAACATTTGATAGAACACGAATGAGTATAACATGGGAAAGTTATGTTAACAACAGAGACATTCGGTATGTTACATATTACTAACAAAGAGTAAGAGTATAAGAAGAAAGTTTAATTATAGACAAATATTTAGATATAGTTAGAATTAATAAGCATATTCGAGGGATAAAATTGTTAAAATCGGGTTTTGGGCGGCTCGAATATGAAAATAACTCAGCGTTATTTCTGATAAATTGTTGATATACTGCTATTGTATTTTGCAACAGTAAGAGTTATGTGGGCCGTATTATATAATCGTATATTTATAAGTAAAAAGGTGGGGAAATTTAATATAACTATAAGAAATCTATAAATAGGTGTATCGTACTACAAATTTATATTTCTAGCAGTATGGAGAGAGCAAGATAGCAGTATATCAATAATTTATTGGATATAACACTTAGATATAGTGACGTTTGTATATTATATACTTGTCTAAAGATAAAGTTGTAGCTGATAAATAATTTAACAGGCCTGAAGTTAACTAAATAAAATGATGACGCATTTTTATTACGTCATAATATAAAAAGTTTCAAAAAAGTAAAATCGATATATTCGTGTTTTCAAAAATAATGTCTATGATCAGATTGACAAATAAAGTAACTTTTTGTTAACTTTTATGGGTTTTTTATACATAACTGGATATATAGTTTTTTAGGTGAGTTCAGGTAAAAATAACTAGGTACTTAACTGATTATAAACCAGTTTTACAACTTTATAAACCCCATTATGATCAATTTATAAATAAATATTTTTGACGTGTGTATCGTGTATAATATCAATTAAAATTTCATCATGAAATAAGTGAAAAATCACATTTATGAATTAGTGCAACAATTTCGCAATAATATTTAAATTATTACAAATTATTTCATATTTAAATTATTATATTTGAACAAATAATTTTTAAACAATATATTTAAAATGCTAATTAAAGATGAATGAAAAATCTTTAACATGTTGTCGATTCACAGGATGCCTACAATAAACAAATAATATAAGGTCAAGTATTTTAATTCCATATTTACAGCATCAAAAGACTTTCCGTTTTATATATTATTATTAGTAAAAATTAAATGCAGCTTCCTTTAAAAAAAATAGACTAATACATTTTTTACTCAAACGAAAAAATATTCTCTCATATATACACACATATACAGGGTGTGCCAAAAGTAAGGTTACATTGTATGTCTGTTGTTGATCGTATGGATGCATGTATACGCAGTGAA
>JAYRBW010093359.1:0-43759 GCA_036023295.1 Invenusta paracnida
ATTATGCTGTATATGTACGGGAATTTATAAAAGTATAAAACGTGTCTACCCTGGTTAAATTTCTTATATGAATTTATCTATCATTTTCATCCCTTGATTTATTACTTAAAAATTTGACTTACATTAAAAAGTAATAAAGTGAAAGTGTCAAATACTCCCTTTAATTATAATATATGTAGTGGCACATTATTGATTGGAACGTCAGTTTGCGCATTTTCAGATTCCAGAAACAAGTACAGCAATGTGATTTTGAGAAGTACCTATGTACGTAAATCGGACAGCAAATGCGATTTTAAGAAATAAAAAATAATCGGACGGCAAAATGCGATACGGCGAGATGCGATTTTAATAATTAATAAATAATCTAACGGTCAAATGCGATACGGCGAAATGCAATACGGCGAAATGCTATACGGCAAAATGCGATACGGCGAAATGCTTCTACCCCTATTCAAAGCACCCCGAATTTGAGTTTTAATTCACGTTACTTTCTTCTGTGAGTATTTAGAAATAAATGACCCTTTAATTATTTCTGGGTTGAATATAATTTAATGCATACATTCATATACCTATAATTTTAAATGGCTCATATTTATATTTATATCTTATGTATATATTTATGTATGTGGCACAGTCACGTTACGAATAAATAAGGGATCAAATCTAAGTAAACATATATTAATCTGTCAATTGATCATATTCTATGATTCCACAAAGCTCTTCCGTATCAACACAAATCAATGTGAAAAGCTTTAAGAATAATATCTAACGTCATGCGATAGTCGTATATACTTTTTAATAAATATGTAAATTAATTAAAAGTGATTGATAATATGATATTTAACATTTTTAATGAATTTTAATTTGTTTAGCAATGTTGAAGAAAAACAAATCGCTTATTTTCAGATAAAAACAGTTTTTTTTTAAATTTAGCTTTTGTTCGCTGTATCTATGTTGAAAATAATGAATATATTTTCCAAAGATTTTAAAATTGATTTATTTGTTCTTAAACAAAAAATGGTATGTCAACATTAATTATTAGTTTTGAGCTTTATGTATTGACAATAAAATTAAATATGACACGGCAATTAATGAAAACTTAATCTTAAAAACGTGAAATTCTTGTTTTGATTGTTTTGTTTCAGTATGTAATATAAATTGATTCTTTTCAGTATACAGGAAAATGTAGGATTATAAAGATGATAGTAATAAAAGGTGACCAACAACTAACTAAATAAGTTCTTTATAAGTGTGAAACAAATATAATATGTTTATAATATTATTTTACTAAATAAGTCAAAGTTTTACGTGAATAGTCAGCCATAAAGTAATATTAAATTGTCACAAGAACATGTAAATGTTCTAGAGTGAATAAATTTGAAATATACTTGAACCAACAGGAAATTTAGAGCAAAGTAAAGAATTTAATTTCATACTTTAGTTTTTTAAAGCAGTACGACTATTATAAAAGATAACTTGTTTATATTTTAAAAATTCAATGTTAACCTTAATAGAAAAGTTATTTAGCGAAAACAATAGTAATGTTTTATATTATAGGAATTATTGTACTAGCACAACTGTCATGAAACATGCATATGCAGAAATTTAATCGGATTATTTTCTAAAATTAACAAATAATATATAAATTAATATAGATTTCAATTGTCCATATTTTGTTATATAAATGAGGAGAGCAAACTGCTGAGATTATAACCATAATGAAAGAAGGAAAAACTGAAATCAATAAGGGGAACATAAATTAGATAAAGATGTCGGTGAATAAAAATAGTAAAAATGTTAAAAAATGTATGCACCTACGATGCTTCGGTTTTACATGCATTACTATTTCTGTGTTAAAAGGAATAGTTGAATTGACTATAGTACACTAACAGAATAGATTGACTAAGGCTGACTAGGTTGGTTTCGCTTTTAAAAGTAGGTCGACAAGGTTTGCATGCCCCGGGGGGTGAATTATAATATATAGGGTGCCAATTACGACTTGTAGTACGATCTATGCCCTCCCCTCTTACTCGAAGCTAAATATTTTCACTCTTCTTTAAGGATACATGGGCTATGCTTGGTTTGATCATTATGATAATGCAGGGCGAGCTTTTAAGTAAAATTCTCTCCTCACTCTCCTTTCCTGTTCGTGTGTAAATTATAATATTATTCTTCCTGGCGTTATTGTGGCATACTACGTGCATTATGATTTTCTTTGACGAACTGTTTAGCTCGAACTCCTGGTTACCACAACCCCTTTTCTCGTTGAAGGAAGCACACAGTCTTTATCCATCATTTTGCACAAAAGATTCTCAAGACAGAGTACGGGTGATGAGAAAGTGAAAGCGGGAAGCTATATATATGTATACACCTATACAAGGATAGTAAACTTGTAGACTTAAGAAGAAGAACTCAGAAATACATAGACAATATCATTAGGGATTTGACGATGGAGATGATATTAATTAAAGTGGAGGCGAATCTTCGATATTTCACTATATGCTGTATATTTATCTGTTGTACACATATCATATATATATATAAATATAATACCTACACGGTATGTTTTATGAAGGTTTTGTACCTGCAGTGTTTCAAAGGAAATTAAACATAAATGTTCTTATCGTTTGTCTATTGTACGAGGTAGGCAAGGATGCCTTTATAATTTATACGCATATATATATTCTTATATAATGTATCTAAATAATTCCTATATATATATATATATACATTAAGAGGTATAAAATGCAATATTCACTATATAAGGTACCTACAATTATATCAGACATCTATATCCTTTTATTTTAGTACTAAGGTATCCCTACATATACAAAACAAAATATAGAAAGATAATATCGTTTATTCCACATTTCGATAAGATTTGTAATAACCATTGTGCCCCTTGGGGTATGATAGTTATTTCTAGAAAGAACGCACGGATTTTTGCAATTAGTAAATATATTTTCAAAAAATTCAATTATGTTAGAATATAATTACCCGCAGCTAACACATCCAAGGTATATTATTCGAAAACTTAGTTCACTATTGAATATGACTAAGAAAAACAGGCTATAAAGATAACGAAATGAAAAAATTATTGTTTGTTTCCAGATTGTTTCTATATAGAAGGCGTTTAGATTTAAAAAGTATTGCTGCATAAAAATATTGAAATATAACAGATATTACATAGACAAAAACAAGATTATCGTTCCATCTACAGGGAACATGGACAGCGAAAAAGGAAAATGTGACTTCTAAAGATGTTTCACTAATTAAATGAATTATTTAAAAATGACTGCAAAATTGATCAGAGGTTTGTTTCTTGCTTTTAGGAACATAAAGAGATTATCCTCTTATAAAAAACAAAAGAAAATTGTGATTAGAGAAATTTTAAATAAAAACTAAAATTGCTGTGTTTTAATGAAAAGAGATATATATCTTTGCTTGCATTTTCTTTGAACAAAAGGAAATGAAATATTTTTCTGGCAAATAATATAATTTGTCAGCAATATATTTATATATTATTAAAATCATTTATTAGGCATATATAAATTTTATCTAAAAAATCGAAATAATCATATCAAATAAATGTATTCTTAATCATTGCAATTATGGGTAGTAATTTAATGGGATTTCAAAACTTTTAGTGAACATTTTTCTTAAGTCAAATCAAAAACGGCTTAAATAAGTTATTGAAGTTTTTCTTTAAGTTAAAGTTATAAAATAATTCAATTGAAATAATTATTAGATGTTTTGTATAATCTTCATCAATGACACAGGTTATATACGATATATAGATAACATGTTTTTTAACCGATAGAACTGCGTCAGAATTAGTTGAATTAATCACAAGCACCAAATAATTAATAAATCAAAAATCAATTTTTTTATTATAATCAGCCTATAGCTTAGTAACCAATACAAATTTATCCATCAAAGATCGATTTATTTTAGATTGTCATTCTTTAAAGTACCATAATCAGTAGATAAATAAATAATCAAACAATAAACTTTGTTAAAAAATGAAATATCAACTAATCAATAAACAAATAATTAATTAAAAAACGGGGATAAACAAAAAAGGGATTATATAGTTCATCAATTAATAGATAGTTGACTTTGACTTACTTGCAGAACGGCACAGCAGAAGGCGAGACAGACGTTTTGAGCGAGGTCCTGGCATCGCTGACCGATGTAGATGGTGCCCGATTTAATATCAGCCGTGAACTCGTTCAGAACAAGCGTCAACCGGTTTAAGTTGTCCGGGATCTGCAGGATGGGAGATTTCATAAATCGTGACATTTTTATTGGCATTTTGTATTAATATTTTTTTACACTATGGTTTAATTGAAATTATTATTTAAAATAAGATTAGGACAAACAGATTGTTGTAATCTATGTTTCTGGAACAAAAAATTATACTTAAAATGAAGCCCAACGACATCATTTTAGAATAGTAGGTAGGGTTGAATAGTCTGCAAAATGATTGGTTTTTAAGCTTGAAATAGGTACAGTCTCACTAAACAAAATCATCATCAGAAATATATCTATATCGCACTTGTTTTTTCTTTTTTTCAAGAATCTTTGTACTATATACTAAATTGATTATCTAAGCGACAATGTGGTCCTCCAGGGATATTTAAAAAATGTCATATAAAAAGAAAATTCCCCTTCAAATTGAAATATATTAATAGATAGATACTATTTTTTCATAATAATTTGATAGAAATCCACCTTTACCTTTGTTTACGCAACCTACAGTATAGCACTAAGGTTTACTATTTGCACCTTCAGATCAAGTACGACGCTTAGGATTAATCAGGATTCCAGTTTAACTAAAGATTTTTTAAATATCCCACACCTACGGGAGCAACACACAAAAAAGGAGAAGAAACTGTGTGACTCACATGCGCATAGGATATGGTCTTCTCTCCACGCAGTTTGTAGGCGGTGAGAGTCATGCGGCCGGGGCAGCCAGGAACCCCACGTACACCCCGGCGAAAGGCACTTCCAGGCTGGCCAGGAACTCCTTTGCGGAAGCCCTCCCAGTAGCCGACGGCGACACCCCAGTCCCCCAGGTTGTCCTTGATGATCATTGCCCGTTGTGAAAGACTGTGGTCCAATGTAAGGTTCCGGTTGGGATCAACCTGCATGCGTGAAGAAGAATTGCCGATATAAAAAACCTGTCTGAATTTATACTCATAAATAGATTGATCTTGACAACAAAATCCTCCAATTATTGATGAATATGTGTGAAATTAAGTGTTGCTTTTTTATACAGATTTAAACAATATAACTAGACTCGAGCTGCAACAGTTGATTTGAACCAAATTTTGAGGCGTAAATGCAATTGTCATGGTGAATAAAACTGAAGCAGTAAACAATACATAAATGCATTATTTACAAGGTCAGCCCAACAATTTAAAAAGTAGATCGATATAAAAACTCGCTTAGTTGAAATACTGAGTATAACAGAATGATTTGGACAAATTTGAACATTTTTCTGATTTATTACAAAATTAATTATGACATAACGGCTATGTAAGTGTTCAATTGCATCACTAAATACTCATTGGAATCACCATATATTCAGTTAACTTATATGTGTAATGTGTAATTCGGTATTTAATTAGAAAGTATAGGTAGGATCAAAAATTCAGAATCAATTATAATAAGTATTATTAATGTGTGCTTGCTGTGGACACTATTATGATGTTAACGCTTTTCATGTTACATTTACAATGTATACGATCAATTATTTTGGTTTGTTTATTTATACGTAACTTAGAAACTGATATCGAATATTCGAGTTTTGATTACCTTTGTTGAGTCTAAATTGATAATCGTTTAATTCATCTATATTTAAACAATTTGGGTAATATTCTTTTAATCAACAAAAATTGTTTCATTTAATAAAACAAATTAAATCAATTTAGTATCATGAAAAGTAATCGAAACTTAAATATTTGGAACCAGATACTAAGTTACACAAACAGAGATAAACGAAGGATCCTGATTCATCGTAGATATACTTGAGTTTATATATATATATATTTTCAATTTTGAATGAATGTATAAAATGTCCTTATCTTGCATTAATTTAGGTTTACTTACTTTGTTTATTAACTTAACATTGTATATCGGTTGTTATAAAAAAAAATGATAAAGGGGGTAAATTAGCAATAATATTATTGACAACATATAATATTTTTCTATAAAATACGACAACATTGCAAAAGTAATATATTTTGGAACAGTTGAAATAACAATTTCATAAAGTTCTATATTTATTAAGCATTGTTTAATGAAACTGATTTTTAACAGTAAAACGAAATATTTGATACATTTTTTTGTGCGAAACGTACCGATTTGGGGTCTGGTAGTTGTTCGTTGCCGATTACGTGTCCGACAGAAACCATTTTATCGGCGAAGAAGACTTGTACAACAGACGAGCTCAAAGCCACTGAATGGATCACTCGAACAGTGAAGGCCAGGTTGTTCACGTGATTGAGAAGTCTGTGCAATGAATATGACAAGTTCTAGTTCAACAGTAGATTAAACAATAAAAAGGGTAACTATAGATATCTAAATTGACTTCTCTAGATAAGCAAACGACTAAATTTTATACGTATATTCGAATAAAACTATTTAGGTACAATTCCCAATGTTTTCTTTTCGTCCTATCCTGGCTGTCATATTGGCATATAGCTATTAAGAAATATTCAAATATAAAAATGTTCCTTCTCTAAATATGTTTATTTAATCGAACTATTATAGACATTATATATAACTCTAATATTTTGTGCAAATCTGTCACTAAAACTTTTTTGGATAGCTATATGGGTATCCAATATGAGGAGATCAAAGGCATCCATGAGTGATTTTTCCAATCTACGTAATGTATGATCAGGCCTTTTGTCTGATTTTATAGTGTCTTCCGATGTGCTTTCCTGTCTATATAAACAATATTATAAAATATCAATTGGGTATAGGTATCTATCTTATCAATATCAAACTAATTTTAAGCGTATCAATAAAGAGAGAGAGAGGGGATTATGAATGTTGTAAGTAATATAATAGTATTCGTTGCCATTATACCTTTAACTTTATGTATTCTACAAGTTTACACCATTAATTTATTTCATGAATTGCTAAGTTAAAGTATTATACATAATTGCAGGATTTTCTTTATTTTAAATATCATTTTTTTTCTAGCGAAACACTATTTGAAAAAGCTTGGAAACAGAATACATGTATTATAACATTGTCTGTTTTAATCAAATATAAAAATATAAAAATATTAACACAATTCTTTATTATCTTATTATAGTCGATATACCTACATACCTACTTCATACATCATGTGACATCCTATGGGTGTATAAGGTACAGTGAATAGGATAATAAAAACTTGCTTTTCTAAAAGTAATTGGAGCTCCTTCTGATAATTTCAAATTAATACATAGTAAGAGGTTAAAATTCCTCTGTACGAAAAACGTGGCTAAAAAATTATAAAAATGCAATAAAGATGAATGATAAGAATAATATTGTGTAAATAAAGCAATTATTCTCATAACGTTGTGGATGTATTCTTTGTTTTAATTGTATTCTTGATTTTTTCACTAAGAATACTTTTGTTCGTCTATTTTGTTATTCAGTAACTGTGAATGTGTGGAAAGGATTTTCTTTTTACTTTAAATTGAAAAATAGAAAATAAAGGAGCCTGAGTTAAAATGAATAAATATATATTTTTGGTGTTCTTATGTGTTCCATTCTTTCGATCTAATGTGCACAAACATTCTTATCGCGGTATTTTATTTACTAAATTTACTAAATAATTTATTTAAGACAGTAAGTTGATAAGAAAATGTAGAAATATCTGCTATATAAAACTAATAAGCTACATAATTAATAAGTTAATCTAATTACTTAATTAAGTAATAAAATATGTAAAACATTACCATGCATTAGTAATATATAAGCTATCTGTATAATTTAGTTGAAACAATTTTTCAATTCAGATTATATATTTGAATCTTTCGTACATGTAGATAGAGTTATATGTTTTTATGACTCTTGACTATAAGTAACTATTTATTGCAATTTAACATTATATGCATTTTAGTGAAAAAGCCTTATTACAAAATACTCTAATACAAATCTCTAGCCATATTTTCATCTTTGTTGTTGTAATTGACAGATAAAAACAAAAAGAAACAGACAATTATTAAATAAACCCATTTAACAATTAATGAGTATGATAAACCTGTAAACATAAACGAAAATGTTATGTATTGATATGTTAAATACTGATATAACAATTAATTTAGATCATACATTAAAAAAATTGATTAACAAAAGAGAAAGTCAAAATGTATAAAATACAATCTGTGAATATAATTATATACTTTAAATAAACTAGATTAACAAACGTTGGCGGTTCATTGCCTTAGTTTATAGTTTACATGTAGTTATTTATCTATAATTTCATATTTTATATTAAACTGATTTTAGTAACTGTTGCCTTAGTTTATAGTTTACATGTATATATTTACAATAACATATTTTATATCTAAATATTTTGAGTACAAATTCTTTGCCTTAGTTTACAGTTCGCATGTTTGCCCAAAGACATTCATATTTAACAGATATATATTTGACGTTTTTTTCTGTTAATTGTTTTTGCATAGATACAAATACAAATACAAATACAAATACAAATACATGTATCATGTTATTGAATTTTTCTGATTTTGCTTGCTAGTTTACATAGATATATTTTTAGTTATAGATACATTATTAACCCGATATATTTATTATGTGTATGGCAAAATCTATAAAGCTGTTTTTACTTTTATGAAATTAATTATGTTACGTCCAAATGTTAATGATTGTTTTTTTTTGTAAACAGTTTCGTCTGAATTAATATAAAAAATAAATATATATTTAAGTATTAGTTTGTCAGACATAAATGCAGATTTTAAGCCATGGCTGAAAATTAGTGACAATTTTCTTTTTGTTAAATGAACTATTTACTAAAGGCAAAAATATGATTTTTTGATTATGTATGAGAAATTGTTTAAATATGATAACATTTACCTTACACATACTTTGCCATTAGAAAAAACATTACTATGTATAATTTCTTTAAAAGTATTTGCCACGTTACATATTTCTACCAATATCAAACTTTTACAACCAAACGTATTGTATATTTCTGAGGTTAATTTAGCTTTGTATATTAAAATTAATCACTTGACCCTGTAAGAGTATTTTACAAAAAATAATTGTATGCTATCGTAATAAGTGTAATATATTAATATCATTAACTATATATGCATCTGTATATAAATAAATGTATATAAGTTTAATTTTATTCAATAAATAATCGTGTATTAGTTGAATATATCTAAAAATAGTACTGTAGAAATATAATTTTTTATATAAGAAATTGATTTGAATTATAGCTTTAATAATACCTGAGACATTGAACAGGATTAGTAGTATTTTCAATTAAGCAAAATATTAAAAAGAAATTCATACATTTCAAATGCCGACAAATAACATTTATAAAACAATATTTTGTTTAAACTTATCAATAATATAAAATAAGCAGTCGATAGTGTCTAAAAATAGAATTCAGCTACCAAACAAAAAGCCGCCACCAATAATGCATTTTTCGATAAGTTGGCAATCTAGAAATATTATAGTTAATCTATATGTATGATAGAGATGTAATACGTTAGATAGTAGGAGATGCAAAAAGTTAATTTCTATATTTTAAATTCTTTGAAATAATGTTCATATACTAATTTTATATTGAACGATCACCATTTAGTAATTTGGTTGCTAAATGTTTATTTCAAATATTCTTTATTAAATATACAATGCAAATCAAACTATTTAAAATACACAAATATAATATTTTAACTATTATAGTGCAAACGCTTACAAATTAAAAAATATATATATGACAGAAAATCTCAATAAGATTCAATAAGTTGGAATGCGTATAAATTTGATTGCCATATTGCATTATGTCAATATGCTTTCGTTCACGATCGTGTTGAGATCATAAAATGCACAATAAGATATATAAATATACACGCTTCGTTGGCAGTTTATAAGCCGTGAGTTGATTGATGGCTCGCATAAGCGTATAGATATAGATAAAACATAACTTGCTTTATAGTAAGGTTATAATATAAGGCCACGTTGGGTACTAGGCACACGAAGAGAGAAGTTGGAGGAATCTGAGGTCCAAATAGTATAAATTCACTAGGGAAATTTGTAAATCAGAACACGTTGTCAACTTTTTGGTACTATTGGGAAATCATCAGGTTAAAATTGGTCACTAATTTTAGGGACGCATAAGAAAAAAATTTCTTCAGTTTTTCTAAACAAAAAGTTTTAAGGGTGAGTATGCGGGTGAAGAAACATGCTACAGTACAATATTCAAATTGATTGAGATGGATATTCCTTTTTTGAAGAAATCGGAGAAAGATAAATGCGAATTTACTTGTACAGGAGTTACTCGATGTTAGAAACTATAAAAAGGGGGGTGCCGAATATCTATATCTAATAATGTCATTTAATCATATAAACTATTTAGGACAAATACCAAGATAAAATAATTGATGAAATGAGTATTTTTAAAATTTGAATTAACACAAAATTGTACTGATTTTTATACATGTCCTGCCATTTCCCAATAAACCAAACTTTATGGGCAAAAAATCAAAAAAATGTTTGCGTAATATTATAATTCGTTACATTTAATTTCATAAAGCAATATTAAAGCTGGGATTCGTGTCCTCGTTTATACCTTTTATGTTGCGCTCTACTATAACACTCTAATAATCTTAAAATGGAACAGCAGTCTGTCTTAACTTAAATGGCAAATAAGTTGTTTTAACTGTTTTATATTCTATTTCTAAATAATTTAAATACCACTATTTTCAAAAATAACATTTTAAAAGTATAAATCTTAATAACATTATTTATTTTCTTCCAATAGAAACACTCAATAATTTAAAAAGATAAACTTCCAAATCAGTTTATGTTCTCAATTTATTGATTATATTTTATGGTATTTTGATTCAATTATTGAGTGCTTTTTATTTAATTGGATGTGCTCAACCAGCGCCTCATTTTTATCTGAAATACCAATCAAATTAACTACAAAGTTTATGTGCATACGTTTAAACTAAAGGCATATATGTAGAAAGATCCACTAGAATTGATACATAAAAGCATTTTTTAGGATTTCTTCGGACGATATATGACTCTCTACATTCGTGCTGTCTAGTGGAAGAGAAATGAACGTCACAAATATGTAATTTGGGTAATAAAACTGAGCAATAAAAACAGTTATATGTACAAAAAAACTAAAGTTGATTATTTTTTACCGCTCAGTTGAAAACAGAAAGAATGATATATTTCCATTCCTATGAAAAGCGAATAAAATATTAAGAGCAAAACGAAATGTAATCATGATTTTAAGTATTTTGAGAGAGTAGGTATGTTGACATATTGTTGACATAAGCCTTATATACAGATATGCTATAAATGGAATAAAATAACTTTGAGAATAAGCAAACATATATACATATATAGCTAACAAACAGACAATATAGGAAAAATAGGGTTTTTAATTTAATAAGTTTATCAAATGCTGTATAAGTGAATATATATCGCCTATTTTCGATATATGGACGACGTAAAACTCATTTTTGAAGATTAAATACATGTGTATAAATAGTTTAATAAATAAAACAAAATATTATAATATAAATATATAATAAATAAATTGCTATCTCATGACGCAATTAATTCACCTGCTACCTTTATGACACGAATATTTTTGTTAAAGAATGGAAGTATACATATATTAGATGCACAATTATTGCAACTTGTATAAATAAGAAATTGATTTACCATTTTTAGACAATATAAATTTTTGTTTTGTTGATATTTATGTATGTAATTTGGACGTATTTGCTTGGAATATATATACATTTTAAAATTGTTAATATGAACAATTAAGAGACTTACATAATTTTAATTAGTATTTAATAACTTTAAGTACATCGAAAGTTTAAAAACTGAGTTAAAAGCATTTTAGAAACACTTTTTAGTAAATCGTTTTGATAAATTCGTAACGAAATAAAAGTTAGATTAAAATATAAATGCGTCACTTATAAAAAAAGTATATCTTAAGATATTAAAATATCTTTCTTCGTTCTACAAATCTCTAATCTCTAACCATAAATCGTAATCTACATGACTATAATAATAAAAAGCTAGTTATTGTTAAAACAAGTGAATATATATTTTTAAATTTTGATAAATGGTAATATTTCAAGCATTGAACAATTGCTATCATAAAAGTATATTAGTTTATAGCAGTGTAAATCCAATTATTTAACCATCAATATTATTATCCACATTGTGAATAGCAGCCGTTCATTCATTAATATGTATATATATATATGTTTATGTAGATATCATCTGTTTGAGAGATTTTCAGTAAACTTTAATATGATTCTATATGTCCGAATATAATTATTGAAATTTGCAATTTATGAAGACAAATTGTGACAGATTGCGACAATATATAGACCTATATGTATATTTATCTCTAGTTTAAAACTTAAAAAGTGACATATGGATAAAAATATTGTTATCATTAAAAGTAACAAACTATCAGAGTTCCAGAACTATTATTAATGCATTTTTATTTATGATAGTTCCTTGAAGAAAAATGAATACCCCAATTTCTTAAAATATAATTATCCAGGTTTACGTTACTCTTATAAAAGTAAATTTTCAGTTTGGTTTACTTTATCATTATGGAAGATATTTCAGTCTTCATCATTATTTCAATTATACTAAAATTATGTTTTTATTTTTCAATTTTTCTGTTTTAACAAAGGTTCTTTTTCCTATTTTTAACTGTGCGTTTATCTAATATCCGAGGCTATGAACACATTTAGGTGTGTACAAATATTTGAAATTTTATTCGATCAGATTAAGAATTGAAAAACAAGGTTAAAACAGATTTATTTATGAAAGCAATACTTTAATCAGGATATTTTTATATCACTACAGGAGTCCTTGTTTGACAAGCTGTTGTAATATTTATACATAACACTTTCCTTCTTACATCTCTCTTAATAATAATTCCCGTTATTATCCACCTGAAAATATTTTCTACAGAGATGGAGTAACATTTTTGGATGTATTTAATCACACATAAAATAATCAATTAATTGGACAGAATATATGCATTGAAATGTAGTATGTACATTATATAAAGAGCTCAATGTAATTCTACCGTTAGACGTTTTGTTTAAAAAGCAACATGATATTATCTTTGAAAATCAAGAGATTTACACAGGATTTAGCGGTAGAATTTCGACCATATTCTTTGAGTTTTACAAGTTAAGTGAAGATATTATTACCATATCTTATGTATGAATATCCTTTACTTAGTTTGTATTTTGCTTATAAAGTGCTGACTAAAATGTATTATTGTCTAATGTATATTTAAATAATTATTTCCATAAATCTATAACTATCCAGTTATTAAAAAATTGATATTGAACATTTTAATAAAATCTTATAGGTTTCAGGTTACATTTTTTGTAGGTTACGTTTTTATGACATAAAATAGAAAAGTTCGCGTATTAATTGCTTAAAAATATATAAATAAATTCTTTCTTAGAAAAATTTGTTTATAGCATAATACAAGGTAATCACAAAATTATATGTTATATATCTTATAGAGACAACTTGTGGAGTTTATAATTTCCCGAAATCTAAATAGTTGATTTTAAAAATGCTCTCAACTAAAATACTCAAAATCATAATCTGTTTATTTATACTAATTACTGTAATATTAGCTAAAATAGGAACATTTTATTTTTTATTAACATTTATAAAAAGTTGAGCGAGAACTCTTTATAAGTGGAAATACCTTTTACTTTACCCAACTCTTGATATATGCATATGTAAATTTTTATCGATAATTTAATATTGATCACTTGACCTGCGTATGTGTAATATATTATATACCATTCGAAGATGAGCTTACCTATGAGTGGCTACGAGACAGTGGTTCTCCTGGCCCTGTCTCAGTTGTTTGAGGGGAACAGGACCCCAGAGTTGAGGGAGGTTCTCGGGGATGACAGCCACTTGGAAGTGGCCGGGTTCCAGCCAGAGATGACAGGCATGTCGTTCTGGTGGGAAGATCGTCATCTTGAGAGTGAGCCGACCCAGCCGCTCCCCTGTTGTCTATAGTGGAGAAGAAAGAGAGATGAATGAAAGGGTTATTATGGACCGGAATTTCAGAGCAACAAAGAAGGGGGGGGGGGAAAGAGTGTACCAATAATCAATGACGTATTAATTTTTTTCAAATCAAGGACATCGGTGTATAAATATTACTTAGACCAGTAATCTAAGATTTTCTCCTTGTTATTTATTGATATACTGAGTATAGCTGTCCAAATTGTCCTACAGGATAGATATGATTAAACTTTTTATAATCAAAAAAGCTAACAATACATTTATTACAAATTTGTAAGTACTTATACAGGACATTTGTAACAAACTAATTTCAAATAAAAAGTCCATCTCACCTAAGCAAATTTACAGGAGACTTTAGCAGAAAGTATATCAATAAAAATGTTATGATAATTTGGCAGTGAAGTTGGTTTTGTTAGCTACACCATAGAATAATCTAGATATGATGAGTTTTAGATGACCAGCAAGGAATTTGACTATCTACGTTATGTAAAGAAAAAGCTGTTTGTATTACATTACTCAAACTCACACCAAGAAGATATGGTTCAGTAAAATAGCGGTCTAGAGAATCTCATACGATATCTATTGCGGTTATACATTTGTATGATTAAACAAGACCTTATAATGCATGCAGACATAATAAATTTCTATTATTATTATTATTATTTTAAAGTTGTTCTCCACATTATATGTTTACTCAGATTTTCAACTAAATACAGTTTAACTGACATTTTAAATCTGATAACACCCTGGAAATGAAAAAAATGTGTTGTAGTATAAATAAATTTTAATTGTGTAATTTGAAATTTGTAATGGAGTATATATAATATTTGCAGTTTTATTTAATATACATATACTGATATATCTTAGATTTTCCTCATATAAGTAAGATAGATTTTGTGGCTATCAATTTAGGTTAGAAAAGTTACACAAGATATTGGATTAGAACGTTTTAGTTAACATGATGATAATACACAGATAATAAACACAGGTACACATGCACATAATACCATTATCATTGATACATGATTTATGTAGCTTTCACATATGGTAACCAGGTATTCATCCATATTGCCATCCCTTTATTCCCAGGCAATACATGTCTTTCTTCAGAATAGGAAAACATTTAGTGAAATGTAGAATCTTATTTCGATAAGAGTAGTTTTTTTCTCCAATATTTGTAAGAGCATAAGTAAAATATAAAAGGAATTAACGCAACATATCGTCTATTAACATAAGTTATGTTTCACAAAATTAATTCAATTATTTATGAAGCAATCTTTATAAATGCTAATTTTTATACTTTCAACTTTATTTTTGATTATTACTAATGATATAATTTAATTTTTAATTTTTATTAACTTTTAATTATGCTTAAATGTTTTACAAATATGTATCTATGACCTAAAAGTTTTACATATAAGTATGATCTAAAACTTTTACAGTAATATAAATGATTTTAACAAAATCAACTTGTTATTATTGTAACTATTTCAAAAGTTTTATACAGCCACATTCATTCATAATATATTAACCCAAAAATGAAAATGAAAATGACTAAACTAGTTGTAGCATATAAATTGCAACTAGTTTTTGATTAGTGACCAATATCAAGCAAGCAGGTATAAGGGAGATATGAGTCAAGAGATGCAGAATATTTATAATTTGTACATGAAAAGGAATTGAAAAAAGAAAGAACATATTTTAAAATTAAAAGAATTTTAATAAAATAGACGCAGTGTAGATTTGGATTAAAAAGATTATGAAACGTACGCTATGTATGAAATAAATGATATTGTTGCCAAATCTATATGCATATGTATGTATATGCAAATAAAATATAAGAAAAATATAATGTCATATTTATTCATTTTCTATGAATATATTTCGTTGGAGAATTTATAATCTAATTCATTATTATTCTTATCTACATATAGTTATGGTACTGAATTCAAGTAGAATAATGGATACAAGTAATAGTTTTTGTAATAGCGCAATTGTAATTATTTGACTAAAATATTTATACATTTGCTACAACATTCACTGAAAAAGTCCTGTATTACTAAACTTTTCGTTTAAAATAAAGTAACATTTAAAAATTATTTTAGAAGTTTGAATTCTACCAAGTGCCTGCAAAAAGGGAGACGTGTTATTATAGCAACGTCCTATATGACAGAGTATAGCTTTATAGGAAAGCTATTAAGAGAAAAATTTCAAAATAAAATTTCTCTATAACATAGAGAGATGTAGGTTGTAAATATAGAGACCAAAGGATAAAAAGTATTCCCATTAAATGTTCATAAAACGTGAGCTCATAGAGAGGTGAAACAAACAAATTGAGCAATCAATGTATGTTGAATTGAAGTGAATAGACAGCTTTATTTAAGAATAATACACTGTGCGCTCCACCCTGCTTAACAATGAAAAGTGACATGACACTGACGAATAGGACAGAAACAGGAGAATTAAGTAACAACATGCCAAAGATCGATTTTAACTAGAATTAAGTCTTACTTTGTACCGTTTCATTTATGGGAATGGGAATAAAACTAAGTGTGTATATGTATGTCACGTATATCTATTTTCCCAAATATAAATAAAGGGAATGAAGTGAAAATATTGACGAAAATTTAAATTTAAATTTAAATTTGCTTTTGTGTGTTTACTATATACATAAATAGGTGTTTGTGTTCAGTCACCTCGGCAGACCGGAAAATGAAGCTTACAATATTGGAGCTATAATAGCGAACAGAATTAGAGCACACATGTATAGACGAACACACACAATTCACTAAATAGTTTAGTTTAAAATACACAACCTTCTTTATATGCATTTTAAAAGTTGAAGAAGAATGCACGTAGGTTTATAAGTTAAAGAAGTTTGACCATGAAATAAAAATTTAGTAGGATATACAACTACTAACTTGTACAATAGAAAAATTGTTTACTTATGACATTTTTGTGAAAGAGGCATTTTTTTATATGAGTTTATTTCCAACTTAACAAATTCATATACCTAGTGAAGAAAAGTACGTGCTATTTCTTATATATATATATGTACATATATTTACAATTCATTATTTATATAGTTGCTTATTTTGACTTGTTGTACTGGAGACTATAATTCATTTGTCTTCAGTTAGGAACTCTTACGGTATATGGTAATATTTGAACTGGAAGAGTCATTTAGTAATTGTTTACAGCTAGTATATTTAATTAATTGAAATCTCGACTTTGATTTATACACAAATATGTACTTCCACGCAAATACTAAAGTTATACCAGGGGTGTAAGTTGGGACATTTTATGAAGTGCACTATAGCAAAAATAATTTATTTTAGTTTATAATTGAATAATAAGCACAAAAGTAGATCTATATGTATGTTCAGTAGAGATCAATTGTATATATATAGTGACGAAAATAGAAGCGAATATATGTATACATATATTTAATTATTAAACCACGGAATAACAACACGTTTTATTATTATTATCATCGATTATTATTATTATCGAGGTAATATACATTTCCAAGATATTTTATAATATACAAAATAAGTAAAATAATTTCATTAAATTGCAATTAGATTTATTATAAAAAGATATACGCCAATAATTCGATTAAAAGTATGTAAACGATAATAATAAGAAAACACAAAATAAAATTGTATTGTTTATCACGTAAGGTTTTACCGTAAATTTGTATTAAAAAAAATATTGTTCTCATTTCTGTGTAAAAGCGCATCTCCCAAATGATAAATAAAAATGTATAATTTTCATAAATCAGAATACAATTTCTCTAATTTATGAAACAATAAATATACAGGAGTATATAGGATTAATGCGCATTATAAATTGGCAAGTCAAATTTTAATTATACTAAATTAATTCTTAATTAATTAGTTTATACTTTGAGAATAGTTTCGCCGTACATTAATAAAATCTACAGTATCCCGATATGTTTTTTTTTTATTTCATATATTTAATATGTAAGTTTCTCATTTCAAGTAAAGGCACAAGTGAAAATTACCAATATATTAATTAGTATAATATGTATATAAATATATAATATATTGATTTTAAACAGAATAATGTATTGATATTAATATTAATATAGTACGAGTTTTTTATGATGATTTTTTCAATTATAAAACTAAATTGTAAAGTTTTGACATGCGTTAAAATATATTTAGAAGTTTTGAAATAATTTTCAACCTAAATATAAAGAAAATACGTTTGCAAATTAATATCACAAAAAAGTTTTTTCAAATATATACATAAGTTATTATATGTATATATAAATAATGATTGTGAATGTCATCAATTTAATAATTAACTTTATGAAGAATGCCTCAGACAATTAAACGAATATATTGGGAGCTCATTAAAATAAGTTTTATATTATGGTAACGTTGTTAGTTAATTAATTGTTTAGTTCTTGTTGAATTGTCTGTAAAAAGAATTCATTTAACATTTGTTTTATAAGAGCATTATACAAGAGCATTAAAGTATATACTTGTATTTTATAAGCAACGAAGTTACAACACTTTCACTGATAAAAGTATATTTCTGTTAGAAGTGTCGGTAGAGAAGAGTCATTGTCCACTGCGACGTCCATGTCAGGTACAATTACCAAAATGTGTTGCTGATGGAGAAGCTTCACCACACAACACAAAACACACAAGCATTGGCCATCGTGTTGATTTGTTTCCATCCATCCGATGGGCTCTCCTTTTAGTCTCACTAGCATATCGCCTCTTCCTCGTACTTCAGGATCTAACTTTTATGCGTGATCAAGATGATTATGGGTCAAAATGTGTCGCTAAGAGCTACACAGAGACTGATTATCTATGTATTGATGATTGAGCGTTATATGCGTGCATGATGACAATGCATCACGATAATACAATAAAAGCAAACACATAATTCTAACGCCGTGCAGCTTATTATATTCTGTAACAACTTGTGTCAGAAAATGTTCACATAAAAGTTTAGTTTACCTATTCTATCTATCTGACTGATCGGCGCTTGCATATTTTATTTAGGTGTAATAAAACATTTTTTATATATACATACTGACAGTCTGTCGAATGAAAAGCGTATAACTTTTGATTTATTACTGTTCTCCAAGTTATTAAGGACAAGTGAACAAATTAACTCTTTCAATAAGTTTGGGAAACAAAACTTTTTGAGAAATATAAACAAAAAATGATGAGTTAGCTAATAATATATTATTCATATTCTATAGTGATAGATAATTTATATTATATATATTATATTTTGTTTCATTTCTTTAACATACAATAGTGTATTTATATGTAGATAGATTATTATTGATAGATTGAAATTGTCTGAAATACATATACATACCTACAGAAAATATTTAAAGCATATTTTAAAGCAAATTAAAATTGGCATTAGAATTGAGATTAATCAGTTTTAAAATAAATGTGTAATCGACTTTACTATTTCTATAATACTATAATATAGCATTATTCTGCGTTATATAAACCAATCTTTACAAGTTAAATAATATAACATTTTAAAACTTTAATATAAATTTAATAAAAAAATGAAAAACATAAAAACATAATTTTCAGACAAACTAAATTATACTCAACGTTTTACTTTGTGAGATTAATGACCCATTGTTCAATATATTCGAAATCCCAGACGAAAAACACAACTATGTAATTCTTTGTAGTGTTTATTTTATATATGAAAACTTGGTAATACTTCACATGAAGTATGCTTTCGTAATTATATTCGTAATTATAATTATCGTATGTTGCGTCTTTTAAATATTTATAGTGCATGTAAAGTATTATGTATCTGCAGGAAAAGAAAGCAAACAGTGTGATGTTGTTAATAATAATCTGAACCAAAACCAATTCTTACCGTGGTCATATCATGGGTGTCCTCAAATCCACAGGGCTCCGTGTCGCGGAAGTCCTCGATCTTCGAGGTCAAGGGGAACTTGACAGAGCAGAGAAGCTCATTGCTGGCACATATGCAGCCCCTCTTGTCGACAAGATCGGCAATCATTTGGCGGTTGATGCCCGTGGTGACGCTGGCTTCGGCCAATGGCAGACGGCCTGAGTCTTTGCCCTGCCAGAAGCGATTGGGCGAACGGAGCTTCATGAGATGGGACTGATAGGACCGCGGTAGGACGCTGGGACAGAGGAAGTCAAGGCAGAACTTGTTGATCTTGGGAACGATGTCCAAGGAAACGCGGTCCACCTGAAAAATTGCAATAATAGTAATAATTACAATAAATATAGGTTAATTAGTTTTACCTGGGTACATGAAATGGTACAAATATGATAAATATGGTATTTCATATTAAAATATGGTATTTATTATTTCCAACTATCACCCTATATTCAGCTAGAATTTCCGCTGTATACTTAAGTGTCGTATAAAGGTTAAGATTATACTCTGTCAAAATAATTACGAAAATACCTTAGCCGAGCAATGGAATTGTATGAATTAATTATTTACAAATAAACAACAAATCAAGAACTTGATGAAAAATATACATATATATAAGAAGCGCAAGACAAAAAAAAACTAAACAAAACTACACATATTCAAGTTAATCAGATACTTTTACAATTTTTTTAAATTACAACAAATTCATTGACAAATTTTCTTATTTCATTTTATTTAATATATGTATATTTATATATTAAACATCGAAAAATTGTTTGTTGTTGCTAAACATTTTTAGATTGAAAGAATCGAATTCTAGCTTGAATTGAACCATATTAAAAAAAAAAAACACAAATTTTCACTAGTAAATTATATAGAAAGTTGAGTAAGAATCATAGTTTTCCAATAAAATATTTTAATATAATGTAACATGCTATTGAATAATTCTTTTCACAATTGTTTCTAATTCATTTTTGAAGTCATTTTCGTTTTCATTAAAACAAATTAACTATATAAGTACACATAGTACACCTATGTAGCATATTTATATAATTTGTTTAATATGTCGAGACTTATTATTTTATTATTATTGAAACACATTATTTTTCCTTCATAAATTAAAATATTTTATTGGAAAACTATGATTCTTACTCAACTTTCTATATAATTTACTAGTGAAAATTTGTTTTTGTTTTTTTTAATATGGTTCAATTAACAATGTTTCTCCAATACAGAATTTTTCATTCAGAAACTGATAAAGCTTAACATCATACTACCTATGTATTGAAAAATATAGGCCACATTTCAATTTTTTATTTAAAAATTTAGTTTCACTGTATTTATAGTAAATAATTAGACAGATAATAGTGATGCCTTCATTAAACCTTGAAACCCAAGAAGCAGAAGCTTCTCATGAAATATATTTTACCTGTACAGATAGTATTTCCTCTATCCAGGCATACTCAGTTAGTCTGACCAATCAACTGTAAAATATTTTATCAAGCGTAGAATTAACAATAGTATTGGCCTAATTAAATTAAGGAATTTTAAAATGATTATACAAGATAACATATGTAGGTTAGCTATATTATTTTCAAAATTTGGGAAGTTTCCCAAATATGAAAAACTAAATAAAATATTTATTTAATTAAAACGCAAAGCTTGTATGTGTACAAGATAGAAATATTTTAGTTCATAGAATATTATGTAGGTTGATATTGTTAGCTACGTAGACTATTTCATTTCATCTGATAATAACTTTAAAAAATCATATCATATAAGGTTAACTATAATTATATTTATTTACTCTTATATTTGTACAATTTTATACTAATCGTATTACAAATGACTAATTAACAAAATGTAATTCTATATAGTTGATAGAGTTACTTTTGATATTATTTTAATTCAGAAAGATGTGTTCGTGAGTAAAATTTACTTGGTATTCAAAAATGCAAATAAACTAGTTAATTAATGTATATATTTCATATCGAAATATTTTTAGTAATTTTTATTTTAAGATATTGTCAAATTATGAATAATTTGTTTGATGTTTCATATACAAACCAACTCAAACTACTGGCATTATCAATTCAGACGTAACATTAATTTTTGCATCTTTTTATCTAGGTGTCTATTTTATACTTTTTATTTATACTAAACACACGCATTCCTATTTTTTGAGACTTCAATGCACAAGAAAATAAATTTATAGTTTAACAAGGTTGATTAAAACTTTATCGAATACAAAATTGTGTCATCTGTTTCCTTAATGTAACTGTTTCCTGTTAAAAGCCACACCCAAAAAGTTAAATTGTACATCATATCTAGAATAAAATATTTTATAACTTCAGTTGACACCTCACTTCAGATAAAAGCTATTTAATACGCACTTTGTTACTTCTATACTATTTGTCCCTGTAAAGATAGAAGAAATAAGGAATTGTTTAAGTTGTGTAGGATTATCTTATTTATATTTTCGCATAAAATTGTACATATAGTAATAGTAACAATTTGTGTATTTCAATTGGAAAGAATATCCAACTTGCTGTATAGTTCATGATTGCGGGTCAATGGATTTACTTTAATTCAATTTTTCATGTCTGCTACAAAACAAAACTAAAACTATTATTCATATTTAACATTATGGTGTTATTCTTTGTAATATATTATTTTTATTAATATGCTTAAAATTAATTATTTTTGACAATTTTGTTGTCTAATGTTCCTGTATTTTAAATATCTCGTTTAAGATTTCTTTTATATTCCTCTTTATATGTTTTATTCGTTTATGTATAAAACTCAGTATACCTATACGAAACATTATATTAATATTACACCAATAACTGAGCAATTCAATATTTAAAAACAACACAAAATGATTTAATAAACCAAGAAACAAAGTTACTGTTTCATAAACTCTTGTGTAAAATTCGTTTTGTCTTTTAAACTGTTTATTATGTTAATGTATAAACTAATACCGTTTAAATTACGAATTGCATTACTCTATACGCAATATTATCTCGTTATTTTTAAAGTATATGCAGTTAACAAAATTCGAAATTAACTTTAACTAAATTTGTGTTTCATATATCAATAGTTTAACACTATTATTCTAGAATATTCTAGAATACTTGAATCTTTGTTTTATTGTTTTGTAACTTTTGTAACTACATATAATTAATTTGAAGTACCGCTAATTATATATCCATTTTTTTACTGTTTCAACATATGTGTGCATCTATATCCTTACCAAAAGAGGCTGTCTTGAAAAGAAACGCTACACTGTGAAAAGTTCGTAGAAAAGTCATTTTCTCCCTTGGATATATAAGGCAGCTTGTTGATCCATTAAAATATGGTATATGTAAGGAGTGCATTTTATTGTTTCACATACAGTTAATATTATAGCGTTGACATTATTGCGTCTCCCATCAACACTCACATTGCATTCATCGGTGCATTCATATTATTTCCAAATCCCATTAACTATATATACATATATATAGTATATCTGATAGAAATACTTTATACTATACAAAAGTATATTCAATTTAATCTTGGCGCCATTAAACTTGGCAACTTCCGCTTAATACCATTCAAACAATAATACTTCTAAAATATTATTTTTTCTATCTCTAACAAATTCCTATATATATTTACCTACATACATGCTACGCAAGCTGCTAAACTTATACTATTCTTAAAAACGTATGATACGAACATTACATATATTACAAATGTTAACAGAGTAAAACTCTTGAGTTCAAAAAAGTTATATGTCCATAACATTGTATTGATTCAACAATTTACGACTATAATAATAAATTATATATACTAACAACAATTACATACAAGCTGCATACAAGTATTAATTAAATAAGCTTGTAAATTTGAAATATTATTAAGGTGAATAACGTAATAATATATCGAAAAGAAAATCAAACATATCACGCGAAAATAATATTGTAGAATAGCCACATTAAAATAATTATATAATTAAACTAAATAGATGTTGTGCAGGTAGCTTATATATATAGGAGAATGTTTAAATGAATATAAAATTTTGGTATTTCAAACGTATTTCATATAGGCGTATGTACACATATATATAATATAGATTATCATCTTGATTTATTAACAGGCTTGACTCCTAGTTCAAATGTTTTCAATGTATAATTGAGATGTTCAATTATACTATATTAATATGTATGATTATTGTGACTAAGATTAACTATAGATAAGTTTAATTACCTTGACAAAACTGCATACAGTACGTTGTTCTTATATTACATATAACACATACACGCACCCATGTATAAATATATGTATCTTACTTTTAAGATTTTAAAATGAAACATTTATAACATAGGCATAATAAAAAAATAATTTTTTTAAATATGTCTTGAGCTAAATTGAAATATGAGATAAAATGGTGAATGACATATTTAAATAAGTTGTACTATTCATGGAAATTACTTCCATATTTTAACATAATAATTTATATATAATATTCCGAGAATTTTACATTATGCATTTTCAGTTCAACAATGTATGCCTGCTTATTATTTAATTTGTAGAATATTATTTATTATTTACAGCAAATTTATATATTTCTATTTATTGTAAAACATATATTTTGAGGCTCTTAAAAACATAATACCAAATAAATATTTGTATTATACAAGGTAACTTTACTAAAAAACTCGATTACTTTATAATTCAGTCAAAGAAGAAATACGGAGTATATGCGATTTTTTATTACTACACGAGCAACGTAGTATCCTGTATATTGCGTAGATGATTGAATTAGATTATAAAACCTTTGTCTCTATAGACCCCGAAAAGAATCCCATACTATTATACATCACATAATATTCTATATTCAAACAGCATAAGTAGATGATCATACAAACGAAACCAAATCGCTTCTATGGCATCTACCCAGCACAGTCATTAAATTGAGTATAAAACCAATAATAATTTGCCTCTATCATCCAATTAGTATAAATTAGTGAGAAACGAATATCCGAAAACCCCTTTGAAGTTCTCTCCGTTGCTGAATTGCACTCTCGGGATGTCCTTGTAATGATCATCGCTTTGTTTTTCAACTGTCTGTAATCCTTCTTATCTATATTATTAACCGTGGTTAATTAGTTTTCCAATAATTCTGACTTTCATATTCGTCAGATTGGTTCTTCGTGTGTTCTCTTCTGCTCCCCTTACCCCTCCCTCCCTCCCCTCTACCCTTTTCTCGTGCAACAACTCAGTAACATTCATGGCCTTATCTCCCAGTGGATAATTTCGATAATTCTTCGTTTGTGAAAAACCCCATGTATAGTCTATTATTTTAACACGAATACCGCTCTTCATTATCTTGCACTGTGTTTTCCGTTCTGATAATGCATAATTCTTAGAATTATAATTAATACGTTGTCTTTTTCATTACTTTTCAACAATAAATATTTCTTCATTTGTTACATAAAGAAACACATGTATACATCGTATATATACATATTTATTAAACATATTAAACATATTATACATACATATATATATATATAATATTCATGTGTATTTTTATAAGAACATTAATATATTTAAAAAATGAATGTACATACATATACTTGTATGTATTTTCATGTAGCAGTTTACAGTATTCTGGTAATAATAACTTTATACATAATAATAATAATTTTAGTGAAATTAATCATTAAAGTGTCAGGTCAGATGTACCAACAGGTTGTCCGTGCTCAAAAAGAGACATAAAATAAGAATTTAAGTCTTATACATATAATATATGTATAAGACTTCAATTCATATTTTAATATTTTCAGTTTAATATACTACATATTATATAGTATATTAAACTGACCTATGTATTTTATAGTTCAATAAATTTAATTTAGCCAATTTTTTATACATTCAGAATATAATCATCAGTTAGGTTTTATATTAAAGATGATAATAATATGAAGTGACACAAGTTTGAACTCAATGTCTATCGATATTTAATAACAAAATGTTCACCTAAAATTAAGAAGTAGTACTACGTTATACTATTACAATTTTAGGGAGTTCTGTGCATATTTTGTTAAATATAAAAGAGTCAGTCAAGTTCAGAGATTTGTACTAAGGTTAAGTTTCCAATTTTTTTATAAAGTCTGCAATCTGGTGAACTCTAATAACCGTGAAACAGCAGTTTAAATATCCCCAAATCTCAGAAGTATATTATTTTGAGTTGAAATATAAGGTATTTAAAATACAATAAATAAATATTAATAAATAAGTAAATTACAAATATGTAATTTGTAAATACAAATATGAGCATTGTTATATTGTTATATTGTTAATAGACTATTGTTATAATGTGAAATAAACAAAACAGAAATGTTGTAATAAAGGATTGACTTCGTTTTTTATTTTTTAAAACAACGACTATACAACTTAAAGGTCCTTTTTAAAATTTGAAGTCAGTTCTATTTAGAAATTTATTTTCGAAAGGTGTGGTATATATTTTTGTAACGGATTGAGTTAAGTAATACTTAGAAAATTAGAAAATTATTGCTTATCGCATAACAATGGAAACTAATCGAAAAATACTATATAATTTGTTCAACAATAAATAAAAAGATATCCATTTAATAAGATAGGATACACGCCAAAGATTCGTTTTACTTATTTCGTATGCATAATATAGAGTTTTACACCTTCATAAAAAAACACGTGGTCAAATAAATTTAATTAATTTTACCATAATGAGTATAAAAGCAGGTAGTAATGGAATGCATTATTAATTGTACTAGCGGTTATTATATTATCTACAGCTAGGATAAAAAGCTTTGGTTATGTCTCGCACCTTATAGTTAATAAAAAAACGTGATATAAATTCTCGGAAGCTCATATAGCAATATAGCCAATTGCATCACCATTATTATAACCTGAAGTCAATACGTATCTATTGTGTTTTCATTAAGTACCTAATAGTAATACTCTGCTAGAGACCAAAAGGTGTGGACTAAGGTATTCATACTTCCATTAGTCCTTAATTATTCCTCCAAATTACGGAAGAATTATTATTATGGGCAAATTTGTTAGCGATACCGGGTTAAATAATGAAGTTGCGTGTGTTTTACGTTTTCAGAACTACACATGGCAGAGCCAAGCTATCCGTTATCGCTGTATAGTCAGAGTAATATTGCAATGTACTTCTTGCATAGCATTTCTACTTTTACACCCCAATTGTTATATACAATGTCGACAGGATAGTCGGATATAGGCGGCAGGATAGCCTGAAGTTTACAATGAAGGGTAGGAAACGAAAGCTGGCTCTCCTTGTTAGCCTGTTTGTCGTATGGGGCCGGGTGACAATACCGGAAAAATTGAAAACTCTGTTTAATTTTAATATTCGAAGGGGGGGGGGAGAGGAGCTGATCAATTGTCGAGAATAAAAGGGACAACACACTGGGGTGGGGATTAAGACTCTTTGTCGTTCACAGAATGGGTACAAACACATATTTCAGAGCACCCAAAACACCCAAAGAATCTCGCAGCCTCCAAGCTATTCTTTTGCATTTGGCACGAAATTCTATAGCCTTCCATCATCGTATTTACTATATTCATGCGGAATCATAACTGAGACAAACGTATTTTAGAATAAATTCTATTTTATGTTTTACAGAGTAAAAAACATAATTTTAATAATTCAAGATTGGGATTTGACTTTTGTTTAGGATAATAAATGCGGATAATGCGTCAGGTAGACCATTTGAATATCCACAATAACAATGAAATGTATCTTATGGCAATGGTATCCGATGATACTATTTCCATTGTCTTTTATTTGGTGCTTGTTACTCACTAATATGGTATAATAGATGAATAGAATAATCCATTATCAGCGTCTTTAAAACATCATTCAAATTTGGAAATGATATTTATTACATTTGTAATTACCGAAAATACTACTACTGTTCACAGTGAAAATTGCATGTTGGTTAAAAGTATAATTTTGTGTGCTACGTAATATATCTTTAATAAGAATATAATAATAGGAAATATGTGTATGTTTTAGAGCTGCAGAATAACTTGTTTGGTAAATCAGAACATTTATAATAGTAAAATATTCAATGAAATAATATGTTTATGAATTATATATGGAATGATTTACATGCTACTATTTTGTTTTTACGGAAGTAAGAATGAGTTGTATGCTTACCTGTAGCCTGGCCCTTTTGGTCGCCATGGCATAGATTGCCGTCAATGACAGCGTGTTGAGTCTATCATTGGGCGGTTCGCCCCTGTACATGCAACCGGGTTTGGAGAAATGTTCTCGGAACTGCGAATGCCACAAGAGGCGGGTATTCGCATCTGAGGTAACTAGTTTGGAGCCAACAGACCGATCCTGGACTGAGTCATCGTGATTGAGTATGTGACCGAGGATATTCGTCGTGTCTTTGGCGTAGAGAGAGGGATAAAGCTGGTGCGAGTGCCATACAATGTCCATGTCGTAACATGGCACAAGGAACTCCTTAGGATGTTGTTGTTTGAGGAAGAGGTACTTCTTGTAGCGCAGGACAGCTGCCACAAGGAACTCTTTCTCTTGGTAATGGGGTAGCGAGACCTGGTAATAGAAGAATCGCTGCCGAGAGACAGCCTCCCGGATATCGTAGAGGATCTTACTCCGAAATCCCTGACAAGGTTCGAGACGGACGTTGGGGTCGAAGTCAAAAGGCTCCTTGGGGAACTTCGATCGCCAGAGTGACCGAGCCTTTTCCCGAGCTTTCTGCCTGTCTTTCTTACTCACACACTGATGGTCGACTAACTTGCCCACAATTCGCTGACAGTCGTCACGATAGTTAACTGGTGAGAGCATGTGCACGTGCCATACCCAATGGACATCGATGGGCGCTCCAAGGAGACCACTCTGACCCGCTGCTAGGGGTAACCAGCAGGTCTCATAGCGCCGAATGGCATGGTCCACTGCCAACCCGCCGTACAGCTGAGGATAGGCATCTACCTCGGCGAGGAAGCCCAGCTCAAAGCGAGCACTCGCCACAAGATCCGGGGTCACCGGGATGTTTCGTTCTTTGAACTTGGGCCGCTTTCGGGTTTCACCATTCCGTGGGACGGTTGCCATGAGGAGGTCACTCTCGCCATTGATGGTTGCTGGTGAGGGCGATTTGGAGACGGAAGTTGTTGTCTGGTCCGGGGGCTGAGGTGCGGGAAGGCGTTTCTTCCGCTTCTCTGCGGGAAGCGTCTAGATGGGGAGGATGGAAGTTGTTGGTTAATTGTGATTCTGATCGATAATATGGCGAAGGAGTTATATTTCTATGTAAGTTCACGTTTAAAAAGATAAGTATTTATGAATTCATTCGCAACATCATGTATGATAAAGAGTTATATAAATTATAGATAGTATGTTAAAAAATAATTTAGTTTGAATTACACTTTAGTGTGAAGAATTAAAATAAATAAAGAAAAATTATCATTAATTAAATATGCTGATGAATATTTAATGAGAAAAATTTATTAATAAGCATTATCGAACGCGTCAAAAACGTCCGCTACATAAAATTATTCTGATTCAAATGATTAATGTAATGTCTTTAAATGTAACTAAAAAAACTAAAATATTCTATCTATATATTAATTTTAATACATTCTATAATTCAATCGAAAGGAATAAATGAGTGGGTAAAAATACAAATTTATAAAAACAGATCATATTGACTTTTTAAAGAAAGGGACGTATCTTGATTTATTGAGATAATTAAAAAATGATGTAAATTTTTCATCGTATTATCAGCTTATCAGTAGAAAATTTGTCAGGCGATAAAAATATTGTTATTATATACAAACGAAATAATTTTACTGGAATATTTTATAACTGCAACATTTTTGTTTTAATAGACTGAGTGTTCGTTCAGTTTCACCATAGATTTAGACTTTTAAAAGAATCTCATAATATAACGAGATTATTTAATATGTTTACTATTATATTGTTGGAAAGATATACAAAGAGGGGGGGAAGGGAAATTGGAATAACAATTTAGAAGTAATAAATAATATTTAACTATCGATTTGATCATGAAAAACAATTTCTCGACTATATGCGAACATTTGGCTTATTTGAAATAACTAATGTGAGTTTCCGATAACTATTTTATTTACCTAGCCTGTTTCGAAGACAATAAATTGGGATAACCCTTCCTCCAGATTTTTGCGCAAGTTAAACAAACAGACTTCTATATGTGTAAATATGTCTACACTTCGGATATAACGGTTTTTACCACCGATTTCTTATACATTTAATATCTTCGAAACACATATAAATTCACTCTGTCCGAAGTTATAAATAAATCTGAAAACTAGTTTTAGATAGTCCTTATTATTATTACAATGACTTATTTTTTAGAAAAGTAATATTTTAATAAGAGAATCACAAAAATCTCCCCCATAGAGCGATGTTTTGAAAACAATCTTCACTCCTCGAATACTTATTTTTAGATGACATTAATCATGAAAAATATATTTTCAAAATATCATTGCTGGATTATCGTATCCAAAAAGAAATTTAAATGCGAGCAAATGTTCAAAAATGATAGTTGATTTTAGTGCAAATTGTTTAATTATTATATGTGAGTATTGATAATTAATGCTTATACGAGTATAATCCTATTTTGTTTAAATATAATTATTATATTTAAGTGATAGACCATCTTTTGAATGGGCGTGAAGTCTAACTGATGTTTACAATTTGATGGAGCAGAACATCTGCATATATTAAGTATATTACACAGAAATCTGAGTTAACTTATTGTGAACTATTAAAAAAAAGCGACATATAATTCAAATAAAACTACAATTTCAGTATAAATTTTTATGTGTAAAATGATTAAAAATATTAATTACTTTTCAAATATTGACATTCACCTTTATATGAATAGTTTTTAAATTTGTTAGCAACTTATATTCTAATATTTAATATTACAAATAGGTATATTCATTCAATTTATATATATATTGTTCTTATTTCGTAAAAGTTACATTTTTAAATTATAATAATAACTATTTCAATAATGTGTAGGTAATGATAATTAATGTACACTATTAACAATAATATTATATAATTTAATAGGTAATTATACAAGTAAATATAAATGACTATAAATGTGCATTATAACTAACATTTTTATAAAAACAAGAAATTACATACATAATTTATATCTCCGGCTTATAATTACTTGCAAATGCTACCTATATGAGTTAGTCTAAAGTCATGACATTTTACATTTATTAGATAAAACATTTCCTTTGCGTTTTAACAATTTTCAATTTATTGGATACATACATGAGTAATTGCTAATAAACTGAAACTTGTATTTTCACTCAGTTTAGATATGTTTCTAATTAATTTGCACAAACATGATTGCGTTTTATCATCTAGTTAAAATAATTAATTAAGATATATACGTTACAAAACTTTGAAAGATTTTCGCTAATACACGAGTAAAATCATAGGTAAACTTTTACGATACAATTTAACAATTTTCCATGTGGAAAGTTTTCTAGTATAACTCAAAATCCACTTGTAAAAGAAAAGAGAAGATTCTAACCATTAAAAGGGGTTTATCACGGTATGCAGTATGCGTCTAAGCTGTACTGTGTTAAATAAGTTGATACCATTTCTTGGGAGGGCGTGGTAAATCCAAAAGTAATGAACAAAAATTGAAACATATACCTCTTTACATAAGTATGAAGAATTGCTACCTACTAGTACTTAATGGGACATTGCTCCTTTTAGTCAAGTGGGATTCTAATTTGGTTGACTGATTCTAAAACGCACTCAAAGTTGAGATGTATTTTAGTGTTTACAAGAAAATAGTTTCCTATAGAGAAAAATACGTCAAAATGACTTTATCAAATCGTGTTTAATTATTTTTTATATTCATAGAGATAATAGGGCATACCTTATATAATAAAAAAAATGAAATATGTACATTTTGAAAAGTAAGGGTTTTATTTCAAAAATTGCCAAACATTATTTGTTAAATGAAAATTCCTATTTATCGACATAAAATCAACTATAATTATATGTAAACTACTGAAACTTTTTAGACCCTTCAACAAGGCCATTAGTGTAATTATATTACATAAAAAGGAACATTCTACAATTTTATAAATAAACATATATGTAGGTTTAAGCTTTAATAATAGTAAAAATAATAATAAGCTTTACATAATTTAATTTGTGTACAGTTACAAATGTATAGATGTCTTAGACTACATTCATTTGAATGACTATAGTGTTGTAGTATTAACTAGTTTAACGATTCAAGGTAATTTAATATTTAATATATATTCTGCAATATATATACGTCTAAAGCTGTTTTTTGACATGTCATAAATATATGTATTTCTATTTTATAAATAAGAAATCTAAGATATAATTTTGTGATTCATAAGTATGTACAACTAATACAATTATTTGAACAATAAAACTTACTATATTTTATTTTTATTAAACTAAAGATGGAATTATTAAGAAACTGAGAAAAAGATATAGAAATGTCCTCTCCTAACGTGCATTAAATTAAAAGTGTCTCTCTCTTTTATTTCGAGATTGATCATTTTATGCTCATTCTTTCATATAGTATGGATTGGTAAAATATATAAATTAATCGGGATATACATTTATTTCAAATATTAAAATAACACATACTACTTCATATATTATTAAACAAATCATGTTTAGGAAAAGAGAATCGAAAGTATAGTTGCACATTGTGGCATATAATCATGCATTACCCTGACACATTACGTTTACTTACTTTAATTTATCTTAAACACAGATATATCTTAAAATAAATCTTGAACAAACGTAAATAATTATGTATACCCACCAAGTAAAAGTAATTAATGAATCTTCAGAATAGTTATGTATGTACATGCATCAAAATATTGTATTATGTGTCGTCCCGAATTTATTATATAGGCCTAAATTTTGTAATTATACGTGCAGTCTAGTTTACTGAAATGATATTTCCTAACTTCAATAAATATATTCTAACCTATAAAAATATTCATATTTCCATTTGAATACTGTGGAAAAAGGTTTTCAATAAAAAAATTTTTCCACCAAACTATTCAGACCATTTTATATATTATAGAGGTGAATTTAATTTTTAATGGCCTGTCCATTATTGAAGTAATAATCATGCGCTTACAAATACAATGAAGTGATTATTGATAAACAGTTCCACCAATCCACCCCTAAATTTCGTGAAAATGGACCTATAAAACTCATTAAGGAGACTGTTGATAATTAGGTATATCGATTATAGAACATAAACCTATTGTTTTTTCTAAGGGGTACATTACATGGCATTGTTAATTACTAACCGTGTGATAAGTTTTACAGGAATGGAATAATATATATGTTTTACTACTTTACGTTGAAGAAGTACTTTGAGCACCAATTATGTAGTCTCGTTGTCTCAATTTGTAAGTTGCATGCTCAAAAATAAATTGTAAAAAATTCATATATAAATAAATAACATTCCAATTAATAAGCGATATAGAAATATAGTTACGTTTATTTCTTTCATTATATAACAACAAAATTGACAGTGTCGCAGAATGAAAGCCAAGAAACGAGCTCCTCAAAGTCAACTTTTTAAATAATGTTGATAATACATTACAGTACAGTCATTGAAGAAATTGATATAACAATGGCATAAAGATTATTACAATGTCTGCCTGTTGTATGCTGTAAAAAATGCATTATAGATCAATAAGTATTATATAATGTATATACCATAAGCTAAAAATTTAATAAAAATAATAATTCAAAAATTCATGACAATGATAAATTTGTAATATTTATATTTTTTTATTACAAGAATTTTTCGGAATCGTTGATCTTTTTTTGTGTGAAATTTTCAGTTTAGATATACATACATATGATACTTATTATAAAAATATGCATTTTAACAGCAGGCATTATAATAATCTTGACGGAATCTTTATATCCATTTCTTTTATGTCTGTACTATGTATAATGTATGATCAAAATTATTTCAATTTTTTTCTTTGAGGAGCTCGTTTTTTGGCTTTCATTTTTTGCAATGGTTTTTGATGTCAATTACATTTTTTTTTAAATATGACTACATAGATATCCAAATATTCTAATGAATACAACGTACATAATAATTAAAAAATTATACATAAAATCCTGAAATAGTACAAAACAATTCAAAAATTTGACATAAGGCATCGTCTATGTGTTTAATTTCCATAATTTATGTTTATATTCCTATAAATATAAATAATACTACCGCATCGTATATTACTACAAAAATATATTTGCAAAAATGTTATAGGTATAGTCTTATAGTATCATTTTATATAATATCTTTAAATATATTTTAAATAACGCAGTCTGGAATGTCATAGTAATCATGATATATATGGATAAATATATTACAACTGGAGCAATTGGACTATTAGGAATAACATATTCTAGAAACAAGATCAAAGCTAGTCATATCAGCAGATCTGATATCTCTGATGTATCGACTTTAAGCTTGCCCAAGAGAGGTTTTTATCAATGTCAAAACTTTTCTCATCTATTTAAGTATAATGCATTTGATAAAATACACAGTTAAGATTCGCCGCTATTGCTTGTCCACGTATTTAGAATGAATAGGATTTCATATGAGTAGCCAATCTCCGATTTTGAATAATATACATACATTTTTCAAGTTAAATTTACAAAAGTATCTATGATATCAGGCAAAGGTTTTTAATCGATTTGTGTACAACGCTTCTAAAACAGTTTAATCATTAGATTAATAGACATATTCGTACACGAACACACACAAACTTTTATATATAATAAGTAATATTTTAAACAGTTAAAATGTAATAAATCGCTCAGAACACATTACTATACAAACTTTTAATAAGATTTATATAACTATTTAAAAAAAATAACATCATACAAAATAATAATTTAGTTTTTACTGTAGTAAATATAGCCAACATACCTATTAATCTTCTTAATACTTTCTTAAATCAAAATATTTCATGTTGTAAGATTTTCATTAACAAAAATATAGACAGATGCATGGTATAAGTTTAGTCTATGCATTTAATATAATTAATTAGATATGAATACGAAAAATAGATTAGTATTTGGATGTAATCACTAAAATTACTGTAATACATATATATACATTTTTTAAAGTGTTAAATTGTTTAAATTTTAAATATTTGTATTTACTGACGCGATACAATGTTCTCGTTGCAATATTGTATTTGATTAGTATGTTACATAGTTACATGTTATATACAATTGTACTGCGTAACTTGCATTCAAATTATATGTATCATCAAATTTCAATAAAATATGTTGCAAAACTTGAATTAGAGCTAAATAATTTGTTTAAATATTTATAATTTCCTATGGCACTAACATACAATTATAGGTCAATTAATATGAGATATATCAGAAAAAATAAACCCCAGTCAAACGTAATCGCAAAAACTCTGAGTTCTCTAAGCTATATCGCAAAGCTAGCTCTCCCATTTGCTGCTTCGCTCATTCGCATAATTCGGCGAAAGGGATCAATTCTAATCTTCGCAACGAAAATCCAGGGAGAGAGAGGGGTGATAACACTGTCCAGATGAGAGAATGAACCTGTAGCATCTAAATCTCAAGTCGTCAGCTGCTGGAGGCTGATTGCGTGGAGTGAAAGATGTCAGACTGGAACGTCTAGTCGGTCAGAGGTTCCGGAATAGAAATCTCACTCTTATGCCTACCCTCGACCAGCTATCCCTCTAGCTTTGGATCAGCTGCGATGATCAGTGCAGTTAATTCACTGACATCGATGAGTTGACTTTTGTCGATTGTAAGTGTCGTATTTACTTCGCTTAGTTTCACTTCTATAGTTTACTTTCTGTTAGCTACTAGCTACTTCTCAGAAATACAATTGTGGCGCATTTTTAATATTTCGGTATTCAATATATATATTTACCCCCGTATATGTAAATTGAATACGTTATACCGATAAAATATCACTGGCGTATAATCAGAAAAACTGACAAACTATTTAAAGATAGCCAATATGATCTTGGTGACTAGATAGAAATAAAATAGCTATTTGTGTCTAAATTACTTTATAAAATTATCAATAAAAACAAACGCTATATATATATAAATATCGATATATATTTTCAAATTTATCATTTTTAATAATTAGATATTATAATTCAGAATGACATGTGTGTTTTCTACTTTACAATGAAACTTTTTGAAATAAATAATGAATATATTTTTAACTTATAATATCTACTTTTGACATAAATCCGTATGATTTGAAAATTTGAAAATGTTGTAGTCTTCATTTTTTAATAAGTATTCGTATACCTACATATAAGAAAATACAATATAAATATGATTCCCCTTTTCAGTTAAACCATTGACTGTTATCAGTTATGTAATCCATGACATATTTTTAAATAAGAAAAATAAAGTTAGTTAGATTATTAAAAACTACAATAATTAAAGTTATGATTAATAATAGTAGTGACTTTTCTGTTTACCAAGATTACTTTATAGTAAACTATAATTATATTATAATATACTACATATATGTGTATACTATATATATACCACATGATGTACAAACACATTGAAATAAGTTTTTTATAGTCGGAATGTTTACTATACAAAAGTTGGAACACCAATTTTATTTACTCTGTAAGAAACTGGCATTTTGTATATAGATATAAAGTCATTCTGTCAGACTGCTTTTCCTATGTTAGAATTCCGCCTCTTAATATTGAATTGTAGTAAATTCACATAAATTGTCATGTTTTACACACTGCATTCAATCGATACGCATAAGTTTAATGCATCAACACCTATTTTAGGTTAGTGTAAAAAACTAACTTAATAATTTATAAAAATTTATATGGAAAAATACGACAAAATTAGTAAAAATCTAGATTTGAAAACTGAAATTATTTCAAATAATAGACACATATAAAGAGTAAAAAGCGAAACATACATTGTTGTAAAAAATGCATTGGCAACGAGAAATAGACAATTTGTCTATATTATTCATAAATGTGGATGTCGACATATAAGACCAATAAGTCACAATTTATGTCTTAAGGACAAAATGTGCGTTCACTTGCTTGGTAAATAAATGTAGAGATATGTTTTTCTTGACAAAAATTATGGATTTATGCCCATGAAGAAGAAAATAGAGGCGAATTCAACCGCCTTTTTCTAATTGGCATCACAGAGTGGGTTTCAGATGGCGCTGTCGGGGATGTTGATGGCAAAATTTAATCTTCAAAAGTAAATAAATGAAAGAATTGAATCTCCAACTCCGACGAAGACTTAGTATCTCTATGAACCTTGTGCAGTCCACCCCGATCCAAGTCTTAAGCATCGTCTACACGACGTCTGTTAACTCAACATATAACATCTAGTGTTCTTCTTCTCTCCGGGTTACTTCTTGTGAATTTCTTTGATGTTGCGTAGGAAACTAGCCCCTAAGAAGTATAGTGTTGGAGCATACGTCCATACATACGCGCGTATACAACCAACCAAAAATCGGTGGCATAATAGCTTCTATATAAATAAATGCGTTGCCCACCATCTCTATAGAGAAATACTACTAAGTTTAGACTTCTTCTGCAAATCGGTTTTATGTAAGTCTCTCGAGTGCTCCGAATAAATTTGCATACTATTCGGATATACATAAGATGAAGGGCAGAATTCTGTATAGTATACAATGGTGACTTAAAGTAGATATATATTGACTCGCGAAAAATAGCATACCTACACAGTTGAAGGGACGGCTTCTTTTGACTAGATATTATCCGAAATTTTATATAAAAATCTAAACTTTAAACTCGAACTTGATATGTTATGCACTCTGTTTATAATCAATCTGTAATAAAATAATGGATTGACAGCGTTCAATTATTTAAAATCCACATTTTATTATATAGGTATGTATATTTCGGTACATGGCATTTTTCCATCGATGTGAGAATATATATATTTCATTTTAAAAATAAATAATATTTTGAAGTAATAAATAATTTTTGAAATACCAAAACATAGATATTAATTTTTCATCCATAATTTAAATTTAGATAATTTATTATGCTAAAATTTGTACTATAAGCATAAAGTCGAAATAATATGAAAACATTTAAAAGTAATTTAGACAAATGATATAGACATACAAAAAATTCACATAATGATTTTATTACAATTACAATCAATACAAAGATTTCCTACAGGTAAACAACTATAATATCTGTACATATTGTTAACATTTTAAATTCCTTAAAATATATTGAGGTATAGTCTAAATCTAATTCACCTATATACATATATTTGTGTAATATAAAATAATCATATTAATTGGTTTCATAAATAAAAAACACTATAGATAAATCTGAAACATTAATTTTAATTTTATCTGGTTTGACAGTGCCACATTTATTATTTAAACATTTGAAGTTGCACCAATTTATTTAAATCAGTAAAATAAGTTACGTAATTAAAAATATAAAAACATACAAATGCACGACAAAATTATAGATTCGTCATTATAATCAGAGCGTCGACAATAAAATGTATTATTGTACGAAACAATTTTTTTTACTAGCTAATAAAATGATTTTGACTCGATCATCAGAACGTCGCCACTTAAGACGCGTACCTCCGAGACCATTTTATTACAGAAGAGATTTTCGTAATTTTCCTAACTTGCCAAGTTTGAATCTTTGAATATAAAAAATATTATGCATACATATATGAAAACGGTTCATTTTTATATTGAAAAATGTAACTACTTCTAGCCCGCGCAGAGAATGGAAGTATATATACCAAAGATCTACAATTATATTTTCCTATTGATATAAACGGCATATTCATGAAGGATTAAACAGCGATCTGTAAAAAAATAAAAAATAAAAGTATTTTAGAAGAACAATTTATAAAAATACAATTTTAAGAAAATCGAGTTATTCGCAAAACCTGCACGTCAGTTTATCTTCATTGCGATACAAATGCGAGATTACTCGATAAATTATGCAGTTTTCTTGTCTCTGTTTAAATGAACCAAAGATTAATTAGCAACAAGAAACAGTTGTGTGACCGTCAATATACATGCATATACACACATAGCTATATTGTTTAACTATAGTAACATTCGAGGAGAGGGGAGGGAAGGGGAGTGCATACCCATAAAGACAGAAGAATTACCTTGTTGTATGCATGTAGCTGCAAACTCGTTCCTAATCAGAATAAAAAAGTAATAACTGTCAAATCACGCTTCACAAACTCTTCTAATATGATTGAAAGCTGCTGCTGATCAATTGGTAACAACTCATCTTCACCAGCTATACTCCAAAAAGGCCTCAAGTGAGGACAAACATATATGCATGTTGACTATTCTCATTTCATACTCTCAGAGAGTTGCTACCTTGTCTAACCCGCTATCGTCGTTCAAATCGTACCTCATTATAGAAAATGCATATTTAAATTTTGAAAATTTCAGAGCTTTAGTTTCGAGCATCTAGTGAATAGTGTACATTCCTGTGGTTTTCCTACACTGCACGCATTCATACAACTCATACAACTGAGCCGGAGATCTTCTATGGGAAAATACGACTGCATTAATTAATTATTATCCGAAGTTGTCAGATTGGCAGAAGACAAATCGCCGATGAGATTGAGTATCCGGCTTACACCTTTCTGGTGACACAATGTTCACGAAATATGGTATCTCTGCTTTCTTTATATATTCCACTCCTGTATCTGTCTAAGGTTTTTGTATAACTGATCAAACACGTCTATATATTTGTTATCTATTAAAATCTGTTTGTAAAAACAAGATTAATTTCAAATATTTAATAGCAGCGGGATTAAAGAAATTATACACTGCAGTTTTATTTTTTAATATTTATTTCTTAACTTACACAAATAATAAATTGCTATTATTTCGAAATAAATGTATAAGAATTTGTTTAAGCTTATAAATTAATATAGTTGAAATTCACTCATTCAATTTATTTTTATTTCTGATTTTATTTTAAATAAATATCGAGTCAGAGGTTATTTATACTTTATTCAAACCCCATAATATAGTTTAATGTGATTTCCCTTGTATTTTATGATTAAATAAAACATTACCTATAGGTATATAAATTGGTTGCTATCGACCTACTTTATTGAAATTGATCACAATTGTAAATGTACATTTATTTGTTATAAAATAATATAGATTGGTATTCTATTCCAATATATTGATTAATTAATATAATGAACCTTTAAATATATTTGGAAATAGAAAATAATACTTGTTTTTCATGGCAAATTTAATATTCTGTTGAAAATAATTTTAGATAAAATTCAAAATTATATAACAGTTTGTTAACATTTTCTTTTAAAGCCAGAAATAATTATTATTTTGATTATTTTTATACACCTTCTTTTAGATTGTTCTAAATAGTTTGTCTTTCATTATATTTAGACATTCTGATACTACGCCATTAACCGATATTGATAAAATGTTGAAATTTATTTTATCTCACTTATCAAATCATTGTTATTCATAGCATCTAAATAAAATAATTTTATGAATAACAGGTAATAGTCCGGTAATATTGTCTAATAATATTTAACTTATTTTTTAAAAGCTTTTATAAAAATAATTAAACTTTACGAAGCTTTAACTTACTAAAGACAAAGCATTTCTAAATATGACAAATAAAACATGTATTGTTTTATCAAATCCAACAAAATATAATTGAATTGTAAACTTTGTGACACAATAATAAATAAAAATAATTTTTACGCAGCTTATATTTTTATAAAACATTTTTATTCAAATAAATGTCTATTCAGATAATATATCAACCTCAGGTTTTCTTAAAATAATCTTATTATGGCACATAACTCTGCGTATAAAAAGCATACAAAACACTGAATTTATAGAATAATATTCATCTAAGTCACTTAGACTATTACGAACTAATAAGCTAATGATATTTGAAGAAACATAGTAATGGCGTATATGAATATGCTCTTCCATCGTTAGCTTTTGTTGGCCATATTTCGTTTCAAATTTGACAATATTGGGGGTCTAATGAAAATTAATGGTTCAATTAAATTGAAAAAAAATAAACACATAAATCTTATTATTTAGTTAAAATTATTAAAGCTTACTCTAGGTAGCTTGCAGATGTAATGTTAATTCTACATAGTGAGCTTTCATTTTTAGTATTAGCTTGTCTAATTATTCTAGATATAATTGAGATAGAACGTAACGTTAATTGTGGAATTAAATGGAAATAAAATTAAAAATGAAATTCATATCTGGAAAAATGGTCCGTACTAAATTATATTTAAATTGATAGCAAAACATAATGATTGATATCTCGCCGTCTACTATAGTATTTTTATCTAGATATCATAAAAACATGTAAACATAAAACACATCTTTCGAATTCGCATGAAGTTTAGTTAAATCTCAAAATGATATCATTTACTTTAATAATTCTACAATATAAGTAAATCATCAAATATTCCTTTTTAGGAGTTTGCATATAGAGTGCAAATCATTTTCCTTTTGACACTAAATTGATAAAAGATTAATCTTGTGAAGACGGGAGCCACGTTTATAAGTTTTTTTTAATAAAACGTTTTATTTAGTTTTTAGTATTGCACAACAATTATTTGTTGCCTTAAAACCAAAAAAACAAATTTATAATAGCGTAGAAAAATCATATAATCATTTATGCAAAAATTACTTTTGATGAAACAGACTTCAGTAGTATTTTAAGATTATTAAGAATAGTTGTACAAACAATAACTTAAGAAGTTGTATAAATTTTGGAAGACAGAATATGGAATATATGATTATTTAGTATATTATAATATAATTCAGTATAGAAACCTGAAAGATTGTTATAATTATCGATTTTTAAACGGTTAGATGTTGAAATAAAATTAGTTATAGCAAAATTGGAGTTCCGAGAGAACGTGAGTTTTTTTTAATACCAGTGGATATCTAATGAACTAATTTGCCTGGAACAAATATTATTTGAAAGACGAGGGCAATTACTCTCCCCATAAGAGCATGTTGAAAGTCCATTTTTCTCAAATATCTGAAAGCCAATATTAGGTATACCTATGTGTACATGAACGCAATGCTATTAAATGAACATTTCTCTTATAGTCTTATAAATAAGTCTGAATATTATATTTGAATGTTATATACATTATATATACATATATATCTATCTATCCAACAAGAGGAGCGAAACATAGTTGTATAAATATTGATTTATATTTATATTTATATTTATACTTAAATGCATATTGCTTCCTAACTGGGTGCAACTTTCAACAGAAAATCGTATCAATTTCGCTAAATATCTTTCCGTTGTTAATTATGTCTGCCATATTTAGAGCGTTGTCACTAAATGCTTGAGAAAATGAGAAAATTTAAAAGAATTTTCAATTTTGTGCATACATTTTATTATGTCCGAGTGTAGAATATATGTTCATATATAGGGATCATAGCGTTTCGCATAATCGCACTTCGCATAATCGCATTTCACATAATTTCAAATCAAATAAATCAAATTATCGCATTTGGCATAATAAAACTTGTAAAATAATACAAATACAGTTATAAAATACATTGAAAAAGTGATGTTTTCACTTGCATTTTTTGTTTTTAATCAACAAATTAAAATTATTTTAGCGTTGTATGGCATTTATTTTATCGCATTTGGCATAATAAAATGTATTTGACAAAACTAGTAAAATAATACAAATACAGTTATAAAATAATAAAATAAAAGTGTGTTTATCGTCGAACAACCTGTTGTTTCAGTACTCCAGCCACAGCTCCGGCGTAATGGTAAACGTCAATATCACCATTTATTAGCCGCTGTCGCAGACGAACAAGACGCTCCGTGGTACGTACGTGTGAAGGGCGTTGTCGAGGTGCTGCATCTCCTGCCTGAAGTAAACGAAGACGTTGTTCGTTGGACTGTTGTTCTGTCTTCAATAACTCAACCAGAGCAAAAATATTGGGATGAGGACGATTCAGTTGGCGATTCATCACCGAGTGCCATGACTCTAGGTGGTTGTTTGTACGATTACCTTCAAGGTTGTCGTACTGATTCCATATTTCCATTGGAAATGAAGCTGTCAATTCATCCACCCATGTTTCTGTTACATAATCCATGAACTGTTGTGCTTCATTATCATCGACCTCATTCATGGCTTGTAGCCAAACTTCGTCAACTTGTTGTGGAGGTACCAACGGCAGAGCACTGGCACGGCGGACCATGCGGTTAAATGCATCGTCATCATTGTAGCGTGCTGATAGACCCAAAGATTGTACCTTTCGCCAAATGGCTTGACTGTAATGAAACAAACAACCTTTTATGCGTGAATTTGGAAACAACTGCTGTACGG
>JAYRBW010093360.1:0-20907 GCA_036023295.1 Invenusta paracnida
AGTTATAACAAGTACAAGTAAGACATCGCACTACTACAGTTGTGAATGTTTACATTAAACAGCGGAGCATATAAAATATCTTTTCACAGGCGTTTCGGATACTTCAGGTCTTAATGTAGAATTGCTGTTAAACATCTTAGGCATAGTAATAAGTATCCAATATATAAATAGTACCTAATATCATTAGGTTAGTGCCCAATGTAATAATGAGCGTAGTAAACTTGTGCATTACAAGTATCTATCAATAATAGGATTTTGAATTACACAAACGATGTTATAGTTGATAATTGTTGTGAAAATTTATAGACACAGACCCATTATATTTATAGGTTATCCAAAAATTGATGAATATATGACCTTAGTTTCACATTTAAAGTATTGTAAAAATCTAGGTAATTTTTACCTCATGTATATGAGTTCAAATCACCCATCGCCCCCCCATGTTTTTCAATACGTCCGATTTCTACATGGGTATTGTAGTTCAAAGGATAGTGCCAATTATTGATAAAATTGTTACAATTTTCACTATAGGATAGATTGTCATCGATTCTTGTACAATTTAAGTAGGTAAGCAGAGGTTTCATATCTGAATAGTGAGATTCTGCCTTTATATTGGAGTTGGATTCACCCAATCCCTCTTCACTACTGCTCTCTATTTTTTAGTACCATTTACCCTACTAACTGTTCATGTTTATAGCCTAACTCTCTCCCCCATATGTGTGTGCAAGTCAGAGAAACAAGACATATGTTGAGGTGATTAAACTCTTTTTATTAAAACATCAATAGTAATAGTACTACAATAAAGTCCCAATCTACCATAGGGATAAGTGACATTTTAAAAAACTGTCTTATAATAAAGTCACCATTACGAGCAAGTGTTCGTACAATCGCAGTCATAGACAGCTTACACACAAGTCTTATATATAAGTAGTACAAGCAATAGCCACCACATAGTGTTGTTAGAGTGCCCTGAATAAATGTCCACCCACGATAGCACTGTTTATTTAACCAATCTTTTCTCTTGGGACAAATGCGTATTCTCCAAGTATACTAGCTTCGTTACTTACGTCTCTCCATTCTCTGGTGCACTTCAGTCTTTTCTTGGGAATTCTACTGGCTACACACTTTAGGGGTCTTGATCATCTCTTCTAAGTGCCCTTTCGTAGAGTTTGGTTGCCATGGCTTTACCCCTGACGTCTAGGCTTTCGAGGTCTGCTTCGACTTCTACGTCATCTGCTCTTGTGTCTCGGCACTATTGAATGAAATTAAACATTTTGCAGACGCCAAAAAACGTCTATTTTTTAGCAAAATTAAATGTTCGTCAAGGAATATATATTGAATTGCCTTTTCTGGATCGAATTTATGGAGACTGGTTTTTCAAGCGATCTACCACCAATTTATATAAACATTTATTTCACCTTTTATTACCGCCAGAACATCTCCTTCAATAACTTTTACCTATGGCGTTTAAATTGAATTCACAGAGGGAAATACTGGCTGTTGGCGCCGGTTTTAATAAGAGAATGTTCCATTTTATTTTGGCTACTCTAGGAGATGGCGAATTGGCAGACGATGGGTCATTCCGGCTTGGAGAGATGATAGAAATTCATGACTCTGCGTTTTGAGATATTTGTTTTACTCAACAGAGCCGCTACTTTGGGCCAGAAAATGTGATAGACAGTCACAATTTTACTAATGCAGTGAATTAAACAAAATTTGGATCTTCCAATATAGAGGCTTGTTGGATATTTCTGCATTTCTTCTGTTTTATATAGAAAAGAATTCGAATAATGCTATAATTTCGGAAGCCTTGCGTCTGAATAGCTTTGAGACTTTATTGAACAGTTGAGGGAGTTTTACAAATTTATAAAGACATTGCAATTCTAAAACTGCAAACAGCGGATCGAATAATGTTTTCACGAATTAATTTCGAAATTTAATTGTTTAACTAACATTGCAAAGACATCTTTGTGTAAAGGTACTTGTTGTAGCATCCTTATTATTGACTGTTAATATCCTTAGCTCCTGGCACCCTCTAATATTTTCATAATACATATATAAAGATATATACTACTATTGTAAGAGCAAAGTAATACATCATGAAAAACAAATTATTATAGTATCAAGAATTTTTCTAATAACTTTTATATATAAATATTTTTCCTTATGTAATTCAATTTTATGCACACAAAATTATTATTAAAATAGGAATCGGTAATTTAACTAAAAATAATATTGCGAAAAACTTTAATTAAATTGTAACAATACCCTCTATCACAAACTTTATAATAACTGCGTACATAATTCATCGGATATAAATGATCCTTATTAATAGAACCAGAACCAGAATCAAACTAAACACATATATTAATTCATAAATCATATATAAAATAATGCGTGCATATAAACAACTTTTTTTTCTCATAATACATATAAATAGTTAATAACTAATACGAATTTACTCATCAAAATTATAAAATGCTTTGAATGTGCCACAGCGAACTTCACAGTGATATAGGCGCCTTATATGAAGCAATTCGTAGAATCATTGCATCTGCACTAAGCAGTGGACACTTAATTTTGGAATAGGCACATAGTCGCTGGAAATGTATAAATTATGCAAAAAAATCTTAAATCCAAAGGGGTGCAGGGTTGTTTGTCGGGAACCGGCAGCGTCACTGGGGCTGTTGAGAGACGTTTCCGTTTGCAGAGCTTGGACGGAACTAGGCGGCTGAATTAATGGTCGAACTAAGCTTTTGGGCAAAGTTGGTAGACCAAAACTGTCTCGAGAAATGAATTCTAAGTCAACGGCCGAAAGTGTATCAATGATAAATTCAAATTCATCGTTTAAATTTGACTGAGAAGAAGCCATTTTGTAAGTAGTGTATTTAATTTGTGTAGAAAATTGTTATAATATTTGATAACTTTGCAACGAGGGGGAGGTGTGTTACAGACGGCTTGCACATCCCCTTGGCAACCCAGGGTTACAAGCTAGGCTAATACATCCTTGGAAGAAGGGTGGGGTGGAGGCTAAGCTGCGTAGCACAGCAACATAACACAGATTAGCCAACTTTGCGGGACTTGTCTAAAAAAGCAGGTTGATACGCCCCCCTGGCACGGCCTCTAAGATTAAAAACTAACGACACGGCTTCGTTCGCGAGAAGGGTGGTCACGTTTGTTTAGCGTGTCAATGTTTCATCGAAAGGGCATTCAACCAGCAGACCCACAGTGTAATTATTACAAAGAGCGACATGACATTCCTCTCTATTATTGCATTAAATGTGAAGTATTACTAACAGAGAGAACACTTCTATCACATTCCCGAGAGCATTTCACATTCTGAGGGCTTCAGTGTCTAAAATTCAAGCTACTTCAAGACCAATCCAAGACTTTTTACGAGACATACCATCTGACCTGCATCGCATCTGAGCATACCACGCGCCCAAATCTGCCCACTATCTCTAATTCATACGGAACAACCCTCGGTCCTCAGGTCAATATGCCTCCTGAGGCTGGCGTGGTACTCGCGCAGTGGTTTTCGCCGTTTTGTTATATTATTATTTAAATTATATAAATGTATATTTGCATCAATAAAATTGGGTAATTAGATTTTGTGTTGGTACTATTGCTGCGTAAAAATCAAACAAAATACTTTTACTTTGGGACACAAAATACTGGCTACTTTGAGAGGCAAAATACTGGCTACTTTGGGACGCAAAATACTGGCTACTTTGGGACGCCAAAAATGGTTACTTTGGGAGGCAAAATACTGGCTACTTTGGGACGCCAAAAATGGTTACTTTGGGACGCAAAATACGGGCTACTTTGGGACGCCAAAAATGGTTACTTTGGGACGCAAAATACAGACTACTTTGGGACGCTACCTCTCTCGAAGTAGCCAGCTCCTTCTTCTTACTATATCGAAATCAAACTCTGCTAATTGAGCAATCCAGCGCGCAATCGGCCCCTCTGGATTTTTCAAGTTTTTTAAATACTGCAAAGCTGAATGTGATCGGTTCTACAAATAAACTTAGATCCCAATATTTAAAACGCAACACGAAATATACCATTGCGAACATCTCCTTATACGCGTTACACACCAATTCTTTTCTGGCCCTGTAAAACATCAGCTACCATAACTTATAACCTTCTCCTTCCCATCCTGCTCTTGCAATAAAATAGCTTTATTGTTAGCGTCGAGTTCGATAATATACTTACCTTTTTTCTGCGGATAACTCAAAATCGGTGCTTTAATTAGTCTATCTCTTAACATATCGAATGCCCGCTGGCATTCTTTTGTCCATCTAAACGGTTCATTTTTTTTCGATAACTAATAGAGGATTAGCTAATTTAAAAAAAAAATCCTTACAAAACTGTCTGTAATATGCACAGAAACCTAAAAATTAAAGAACCTCTTTTCTATTTCTAGGGACTTTCCAATCCCTTATCATGGAAATCTTATCGTCCTCACAACGAATTCCCTTTTCGGATATTAAGTGTCCTAAAAACTTAACCTCGGTTTTCAACGAATTGCACTTCTGAGGCTTAATTTTTAACCCTGCTTTTCTAATTCTCTCTAAAACTTCTTTAACCCGCTCATAATGTTCTTCTATGGTCGAACTCCAAATAAGAATATCATCAATAAACGCGAGTGCATACTTCCACGATATTCCCGCCAACATGGTATTCATTAAACGCTGAAATGAATGGCCTGAATTTGTTAAACCAAACGCCATCAATCGAAATTGATAAGTAACTGTAGGCGTTAAAAATCCGGTATTTTGTTTATCCTCTTCGTCTATCGGATTAGCCCAGGATTCCTGGCCATCACCCAGGCGGCCCGGATTCGACTCCCGATTGGGGAACCATTTATTATCAAATTATAGATCAAAATTTCTGAAAATCGTATAGCCACTGCATATGCGATTTCTACTGTCTGTTCTTTGTTGATTAATTTTAGCTACGGCAGACGAGAGAAATATTATAATTTGTTACGTATGAGATTGTAATTTAAATACTAACCAAATATTGAGGTAAACTCTTTTAAATTAAATTGAGGATTGATAGTTAATCAGTGATTGGATAATAACTTGATAATTTTATAACTAATATACGATCCTAATAATTATCTTGATTGTTTTCACTACCTTATTATTGGTAAAGAAACTATTGTTAGATAATAGAGTTACTGTTATTATTATTATTACAATTAAGCCTACAGATACTGATCAATTTCGATTGATGGCATTCGGGTTAACAACTTCATCGCCTGATTTCTGAATAGCAAGAGCGGCTCGGCTCATGAGAAACAACTTCAGAGCAATAAGCATTGTTTGTGCACTGTGTCGACGAGTGGTTGACTCCTATATAGTAGTTAAGCTTTTACACACTAAAGGCGCTTTCACTGTCCTGTTATTCCTGTTCTAGTTGTCTCTGATTAAATGCAGTACTTACAAATATTTTTTACAACTAAAATTCAAATAAAATTAGATATATTACAAATTATATAAAGCTTAAATGTAAAAAGCCTTTATTGAGGTGCAGAAAATAAAATTAAAAGATTTATCTCGCTAATAATTAATTAATTAATCGTATTTAATATACTCTTCACTTGTAAAGAATATTGTAAAATTTTACGAAAGTAGTTAAAATGAAATAAGCAATGGCATGGGGTAATAATACCAAGAGAGTTTACTCGGTCAAAAAAACGTTAAAAATGTTTGTTTAAATATTCAGTTTCACATTTTATATTCCCACCAATGCAATGCGATGGTAATTTACGTTCTAAAACAGTATAAAAAAACGATTTTCAAGCTGGCAAATGTACATGATATAAAATACAATACTGATATGAAAAGTAAAAATGAAGAAATGTGCGCCTGAAATAGAGCTACAATAATATGTAATTTATAGGAGAATAGCTTGAATAATAAAAAAGTTTTTTGATAGCGGCAAATAACTAGTTTTGCATACTTTTAAGCCGTGGGAATACGAAATAAAGTGCCCGTACAATATAGCCTATGCATACCAAATAATGTAGGCAAAACTAGTTATTTGCTGCTATCGAAAAAGTTTTTATTATTTTAGCTATTAACCTATAAATTACATATTATTGTAGCTGACATTCTGACGCACATTTTGATATTTTTGGTGCAGTTTCAAAACGGTGGATTTTCCGCTTGAACCAAAAGAGTGAGCCTTCTTTACATTATATTCTTTGGTCATTATAGTGTGGACCAACTATGTGTGGTTTTATATGACGTTATTATTACAACTTTATAGTATGGGTTGTTAAATATAATTATTTTAACTATTTTCGTTTTGATTTGAGTTACTTATTTAAATTTTATTGAAAATGGATTTTTATTAAAAATATACTAATAAACATTTTTCATGGGAATAAAGTAGTATGCTAACATAAATCCGGGAGGCAAATTTTTAGAGCATTTTTACAATTAAATTCGAAATCTACATGGTCGAATTACCTTGTCTGTAAATTTTGATAAATGTATACATTCAAACGCGCTAAGTGAACTCTCTTGGTATATTATTACTCCATGGTTGCCACATTAGATGTTCAATTCGATTTTACGACTTAACTCGCTAATTGCTGGTGAATAGGACATTTTATCAAATACAAATATCAGGAAAGAAATTTCTCCATAAACTGCCTGCATTATTCGTCGAGAGAAAATATTGAGGAAACGTTTGTCGATAAAATTGCTCACAACGCAAAAGTGTGAAAGGCAGTATTCAAGAGGATATTTGTGCGATTGTGAGGTAAATTCATTTTGGGTGAAGGAAGCTAAGTTATGCGCGAAAGAGTCATCTTAAAGAAGAACATAATGTTAATATAGTTTTATTTCAATAAATAGCGTAAAAGTGAGTATAACAACAAGGTATAGTATTCATTTCGGTTGATATCATTTGAAGATCCAAAATAGAACTATAGTTAGATTTATATCTATATAGATAGAACCGTTCTACAACACTTGTTATTTCATTTTAAAAGCATTATCCTTGTAGGATCTTTACGGCAGCAAATTAGTAAACACTAAAATACTAGTTACGAGAGATGAAAGTCTTGCTTTTTTACTCTTTGCATTATACATTTGTTAGATATATTCAATGCGTCACTGCTCAGTTTTAAACAGATTATTTAATAAATTCTAGAATTTTATTGGATTTATTATTGTACCTTTTTTTATCGATAATTAAATTAATCCAATATTGCATAGATATGTTAGAATTTCAAATATATTTAATGCTCATATGGTGACAAGTCACACACAATATTTCAGTTTTTTTATATTAATATACGAGTTAAATAACATAGAATTATAATATCCGCCAACAGATAAAGCCTAAATTACAAAGAAACAAATGTAGCTATATGAAAAATAAGAGTTACAGTAGGTATAATTTTATTTTAAAAAAATAGAAAGGTTTTTAATAATATAATAAAGACAGTCAATATTTTTCCATTGTCAAGCGATTTAATTATGTATATTTATTTATTGATTGAAGCTATACAAAACTCTAGTTCTTGTGTATAAAGTATGTCATAACACATAATTATTGCCAACTACATCTAAGGTATATAGTCCCGCCGCACGAGTTACTAAGTTAATAATATCCAAGCTGAAGTATATAATGAAATATTAGTTCATTCGTTAACAACTCTTGGATGGGTAAGTGGCTTATTCCAATTACCAAAACACACGCCGACAAACTCACACATACAATTGTGCACAGATCTAAACTGGGCGCACACACACCTCGACTCTATAAAGTCTAAGTCACAATACAATATATATATATATATATATAGAGAGAGAGCCTCATCAATCACAGTATTCTCATAATAATATTAGGCCAATATAAACACTAAGTGCATAACAGTTGGGTAGGTACCCTACTAACTAGTGACATATTTGAAACACATACCAAACCATAACAAACCACTCAGTTATAAAACAAACAGTCTCTCAGAATAAGAAAGATGCGTTCTGGCGACACAGGCCATCTACTTAACTCATGACATTAATTGAAGTAAGTCGGAGATAATCGTCGCTGCGCCCTCGTCGTTATTGGCAACGCGCTATTTTGGCCTCTGGCTAAGTAGGCAGTATATAATATCAATAGCTGTATATATATCTAGAGTCACGAATACACTCATTAGGCATTCTCTCTATACTATATAGTACATACTTCAGTAGATATACCTGGCTCTACACTTCGACGGGATCACGCAGTTTCTTCAGCCACGATTGCATATTATTACCTAGCTAGTACGGTGTCACTATATTATATAGGTATGTATTGTAAGTCTATTTTGCCTAACTAGCAAACTAGCCAGCTTCCTGAAAATACATATGCCTAACAACCAGATTAAATTTAGTCTCTTTAGAATGAAAAAAAAGAGTGCCGACATGGGATCAGGAAATTGGGTGTTAATATGAGACACCTCGCTGGGGCGGTTAACTAAATCTAATACCTAGCTGAGTGTATACGCAGCTGAGTGTGTGTCAATTTATTAGGCCGGGGAGATTTTTAAGAATGCACAATCTTTAGCGAAACCTACAAAAGAATGAACGACCCTATACCCTGTAATGTTATAGGAATAAAGATGGCTCTTTGTAATGTAGCGATAAAATAAATCTGCACAATCTCATAATACGAAAGTTAAAATGAATTTTAAAAAGGTCAATTGCTTTACGAGGAAACTATACATATGTATATATTACATAGATTATCACACTGATTATTTGAATTACATAAGATAAAAACAAAGCTAATTATCAATTCCATATTAAAACGTTTTAATAAAGTTGTACAGAAATCAGTATTTCTAAAAAACTACGATTTCAATTTGCGCTTGCATTTATAATATAAACTGTACAAATATATGTATAAATACTACATAAAACAAACATATATCAATTAAATCACACTACACAGTCGCATTCAAAATATGGAAAAGCAGAGAATATGTTTAATAATAGTACTCTGTATTTATAATTATTTCAAATACAAACAAATACACATATTTTTTTGTGTAAAATTCAAAAGAGGTATATAGAGGTGAAAAAATATTTCATATAAACTGCGATTTAAAGCATCATAGTTGAGACTAAAAAACACATATTGGACGGAGAAGGTTTAGTGAGTGGAGTAATATAGATTTATACAAAAGATATCTCACAAAAGAACGTCATGGTGGCATACGTACAAATAATGTTCAACAGGGTTAATACATAAATATATAAGAAAAAAGCTTTAATATTTGTAGCGAAAACTAAATCATATTAACTGTCGTTGTTGTAATCCCCGAAAAAGTAGTAAAGAAGCAATGAGAACAGAATTCACACAGATCTTCGCAAAGTCTAGATCTTTACTAACAAACACCCATGCAGAGAGAGAGAGAGAGAGAGAGAGAGATTGAGAAACCAACAACAATATAACAGTTCTATACAGCTTAAAACTTTATTGAGAGTTGGGTAAACACCCCACTATATATATATGTAAGACAGTTAGGTGAAGTTATAATTGAATATTATCGTACTAGACTAGTTGAGTGTTGCATATGCAGGAAAAATAGCCTTCATTCGGCGAAACTCTTTTTATTTCTTAAAAAAATACAAACAAGCCTTTCTTAGCGGATAAGAATATATTAATGATATACTATATTATACTGCGTGGGGGGAGCATGAGAAGAGGTGTTTTAAAGAAAGATCTCGCCCCATGCATAGTGACGCAATATTGTCTGTCGACCAACGGAACAGGAGAAGAAGCCATTCTATTATTCCTGTGGGACGGCGGCTGGAGAGGCTTCCCCGGATTCGACCGGACTCTGAGGCGTTGGTTGACAGGTGGGTGCAGCGGTTACTGGGCGACGGGGGGTGTCCCAAATGAGGCAGTCGGCGACACTTTCGCGGACACCAGCGGACCTGAAATTATAGGGAGGGGGGGGTGAAGAGTTAGGCACACAGGCTTGATCCCCTTACACAAGGTCCTTGCAACGTCGCCATAAAAAATTATCCCCTTCAACCATTTTCGAGTGTTTCGATAATGCCTTTAAAAATAACCGGAATATTTTAACTTGAATGCAGCTGTTTCATAAAATATCTCTGTGTAGCTATAGTAAATGCGTTCAACGAAAGTTCTAATATCTAGGTTGTGCTCACCTGTTTCATCTACTATTTCTCTCTAACGGTTAGTTAATACAGTTAATACAGTTAATATAGAGTTTCGAATTACTGAGCTCACAAGATAATACCGCGTAGTTAGACGATACTTCAGTGGCATACCGCAATTCTGTCAAAATAATAACTGTATTTATTACATCAACGACCGCCACCTTTACTAATGCGGGATAACATGTTCGCAAGATAATAATTAATCGGAACTAAAAATCAAAGACTGTATTTTTGTGACATTTCGAGTTCAAGCTGTTTTAAAGATACATTTAAGCTAACCTGTGAAATGCTGTTCAAACGCCGTCTATAATTTTGATTGTAATACCGACATGGCTGTCTATATTAGTGATAATAAAAGAAAATAGACATTTAGTTCAGTCCAGACAAAGAAATACAGTTCACTAGTTAGTCAACTTTGTAAAATGCACGCAAGATTCGTGCAAGATGTGCCACGGCGCGACAAGATAATATGTAGTGTTAATGCTAACCTTATTGCATTCTTCTTAACTTAAGAATTGCCTACAATCGTTAGTAATAGTATCGTTAGCAGTGTCTGCTTTCATTGACTACAGACAACGCTCTATATTATCCTTGCCGAAAAGGCACCCAATCGGATGGATGGCTTAAATGCCAAGACCTTGAAGTGCAATTTAGAGTGGTCAATCGAGCTTGCACCATCACCCCCAAGTCTTAGTAAAGGCCTCACAATGACCTCAATTTTAAATATTATGAAACCTAACTCAATATATAAATACATTCATATTAGCGATTAAAACAAGAAGCCCGGAAAATAACAACAAGGAGGACTAACTTTCTGGAACTCGAGAACTTGACCTCCGGAGGACGCATTGAAGCCGGTCTTGCCCGCAGAGTCTCCTGACACATGGCGTCGAGCATGGTCTTGTTGGGGTTGTAGGCCGGGTTGTAGGTGTACCGATAGCTCGTCGTCTGCCGGTCCTCGGAGCTTGCGGGCAGTTCGAACCGTGAGATGGCGGGATTCTTGAGTGGCAGGCGAACGGGACATCCGCCACCCGTGAAGGTGGTCCGGTAGACAGAGAAGTCCCGACTTCCCCCGTTCGCTGTCTCCCAGGTGATGAGATCGCGGGTTGGTTTGTAGGTGTTTGCGGTCACGATACGTCGCTTCTTCCCGACTCCCTGGGGTCGAGATTAAAGCAGAAGTATACAGCACACTGATTTCACTGATTACACTGCGAGTAAAACATAATTAAAACATCGACAGTCTTCTATAAGATAGACTCATTACAATATGATTAAAGATAAATTACATTTCTCGAATGACGCCGTGTCAATAGACATGTCCCCTTATAGTCAATTTATATCAGTAGATAGTATAGTTGTAGCTATGGAACTTTTGCATAAATATAATATAATCATGAAATGAACCACAAAAATAAAATCAATAAAGTAAACACCCACATCACACGCAGCCTTCCGACAATCAATAATTGTAATTTGAAAGCGGATGTGACACCTTCATTAAAGCTTCCTTAGAATGTATTACAATAATCAAAGAATTGCGAACGATCAGGATAGAGCACTGTTTTTGACCCCTGCTAAGTTATACGAAATAAAGACTTTCAGTATTATTGTAACAAATTATTTTTAGTGAAATGAAACACAAACATATTGTGTAACTTTGGTGTTTGGTATCTAAAAGGTATTTCATGTTTCGGGGTTATAATACTTATATATACGGTATAATATACATTTCTAACAAATAGATAGTGTATCCAGAGAGCTCTAAATATAGACTTAGAATGACTACAGACGACCTTTGATGTGTCGTATATTTTACTTCATTTCTCGAAAGGTGTACAAACTATGTACATTTTGTTGAAAGTAAACCGAGATATGTGCTTTGTAATCTCGTGCTGTTATACGAAATAAACAAAGCTGTTTATCTAGGATAGGCACGACCCAAGCATATAGATACGCAATACAGGCACCTCAGTGAGTTCTATATTTGGATTTGAAGATATATGTATAGATTATTTAAAAGCCCCCACTTAAAGCACAAAATCTGAGAACCTCTCCATACTAACCCTGCTTATCAAATAAAAGTCCGGGTTAGATAATATGTTAAAGTACACTGCGCTATGTAAATATATGTAATGAGATATACTTGAGATTTCGATTACAAAGATATATTAAAAACCTATTTAAAATATTGATTTAAATTATATGACAATAAAAATAATGTTTCAAGAATCAGATTAAATTGTTCATGCAAAAACTTTACTTCAATTATAATTAAAGCGTCACTAATATGCGTCTAAAATTGCATTAAAAACATTCTAAAGAATCACCAATATTGCGGAAATAGACCAATAAACGAGGGAAAAGAAAAGTGATAATGTGCCGTCGATATTTATATTCATCGGTCACAAAATGTCAAAATGTGTATACTGTATATATATATATATACCAAGGCGCCTGAATGGGCTTGCTTAAGTATTTCCGATACCACTTGCTGTCTGTCTATACATATTATTAAAATAATAATCGTTAACGTTTAACTTTTTATACAGATAAGTGAATATCTTGCACGTAAATTTAGAAACATATCATTTAATTAAATCAAAGAGTAATTAAACATTTAGTTAATTAGTTAAGTTAAACAGTTTGGACAATTTTAGACGCACAGACAATAAATTGCATTTAAAGACTATTTACGTATGTTAAAATTGCCTGAATATACACATATACCTGCTATTATAATTAATTCAATCAAAATATTAAATACTGCTTTTAATCCAGCACCTATTTATATTAAATTTATTAAAATAAAACGTTTTTATATGGACAAAAATTTACAGCACAATTTATTTGAAATCAATGAGTCAAAACTCGGTTTAATTACTCTACTCCAAAGATTTAAATCAAAAACATTTATAGAAATTTTAAGAGTGAAATAATTGGCAAAAAAATCACATTTATCCTAATTCCAACTGATAAAGAAAGCACTCTTAAATGAATATTTAATTACAAACTTTTGACAAAGTGAACATCACTTTTCATATCGACTATAGGAAGGGGTGACATTCATGTGCTATGATATACCAATAAACATATCATTTTGAATCCATAGACACAGTGTGACGCCGACCCTTGAGGTGTAATTAGCACACACGTACACCTTCCTGCACTTCTACTTAGTTAGTGAACTTGGTTATAGTGAAGTGATTTATGTGCCAGACTAGATAATATACTTGGACTTGTGACAAAATACCCTCACACTACCAACATTGGTGTCCTACCGTCATGTTTCTGCAGGTGTGTGATATCGACAGGACGAGCAATCAGGTATATTACATATGAAAGTAGTATTTGGGATTCCAATGAGTGTGAAAACAGGCGAATTATAGTTAAATGTGTACTGTAAGTCGGTTACTAAGTGGCTTATATTTAAAAATATATTCTTCCTATGCCACCCTATAGAGAGAGAGAGAGAGAGAAAAGGTTGAAAACAATAATTATTTGGTCAGGTTAAATAATAATAGTCAACCAAATTGGTAAATTTAGTAAATATATTATAATATGAGAGTGAAAGAATTACTATGACACCTATGACGTGGAAACCTAGCACCTACGTACTTTATATTTATACATGAAATCCATTGTGCACTAGAATTGGAAACTATAATCGTGTTATCCTCGCAATTAACAAAATAAGCGTTGATTTTCATTCGTTTATAAAGGAACACACAACAGTTAAAGATATTTACAAAGATACAAAAATTTAAAAAATGCGGTATTATAAAGTTGCTGCAAATAAACGATAGCAAGAAAAGTTGTTTCGCATAATAATTGACTGATAATATGTTTTTTATATCCAGTATTAAAGACATGCAATGAATTAATAAAATAAAATAATGCGCAGCTTCTAATAATAATTAGCTTGCTTGTATAATATTCTTCAGTTGGTGAAATTATTAAAAAAACAAAAATAGAAATTACTAATTCTGATATAAAGTAACAATGAAAATGGTAGCTAAATGTATTGCATCATTTAATTAATGTGAATAAAAAGTGATAATATAGGGAGGCGTGAGTGATATTTTAAATAAAAATATGTACCATAAATACTTACTTCATAATTAGATAAAGGAATACCTGCAAATTATTTCAATTAGGTATGACGAAAGGAAATATGTTAAATAAGTTCAACAAAGATGTTCACATAATGTAAGAAGAATGCAAATTGAAATTTAATATATCTCAATAATAACACCAAGAAATATGCTACAAGGTAAACGATATTAGCAAACTATTATGTATACAAATTTATAACATCGTGCGTGAACCGCTACTTCAGTGTAAAATAGATATGAAGAAAGCGAAGAAGTTATTCGATTTATTAAAATTGGACAACAGTAGAAAAATGAAAAAGATTCTCATGACTATAAGTTTACATAAGTCATCGCATTAAAAATAAAATGGAATAAAAATGTCGACGTTGCCTGCATAATACAAGAAATTGGTACTTGAAGATATTATACTATTATATTTATGTTTAGAAAATATTTAGAAATATGTACTGAATTTTATGAACCTTATTCATTTTAAAAAATAGAATATTTGTGTTTATTAGCCAGTATGACGTGTAATATATTAAATTATACTAAAATGAGTCACTGGCGAAAAATTTGATCAACATGACGAATAAATATTTAGTTAAAGACAATAGAATTTTAGTTAATTTCCCAATTATGAAGTAAAGCTGATTTTAATAAAGTTTTATTAACATAAAAAATTATAGAATCTCATCTAACTTACCATATCGAGGTATGTGGCATCTGTCGTGAAGCTAAATCGGTTGTCATGGTGAGAAAACACATGCGAACTGGGTCGCTCCTGGAATAGAGAAAACCATTCTATAAACACACACAAATGCACAGCATTTAATTATTATAAGTTAACAGCGTCTTAACGGCTTCTTGTAAGTATCTATAGTGTATACTTTTACAAAGGGCTTCAATATGTCCTCGTACTCCATATGAAAGCGAAATCCTTGGTCTGCCCATATAATATCTGTTCCTTTTTATGAACAATGGAAGTATTTCAGATCTTAGTGAAACTTTCTAGTCAATATCTCCAAGCGGATGTCTCCATAATTCAAATTTAGTAAATCTCTGTCAAAATACTGCTCAAAACATGGTAGAAAAGGTAAATTTTATCGCAAAATTAAAAAATTTGTAAGTTTTATCTAAAAGTAGTGAATGATCCGAAGTTAAAATGCGGTCACTGTTACGAACAATTGTTTGCGAATTTGTAAAGTTTAAAAATGTAAGCATTTTCTTTTTCAATCTTGTGTAACTCCTCAATTTAAATCTCAATTCTATCTTGTCTTCCTCCTATATTTAAATATTTAAATACATATTATATGCCCTAAAGTGTCATACATTATCGCCCTAAAAATTTCCATCATAAATATTATAGATATTGCTATATTACCTACTTTATGTAAAAATTACACTTTTGATAATTTTGGGGTGAAATTGATCTTTTATACCATCCATGTTTCAAGTAGAATTTTGGGATATATTTTCTAAATTACAATCACGAAGGTATCCATGCGGGGATAACCTGAAACGTTCCCCAATATCTGAGATGCTTCTATTGTACCTCATAAAAAGGCGTAGATTATATTGGGGGAGGTTTTGTTTTCATTTTGAGTGTTAATGGAAGCATCTACTTACACCAATCTACGCCTACACTGTAAAGAGCATTGGACAGCCCACCTTTATCCTCGTAATGAACGCTTTGGGCGGTTGGGGTTTTGCAAGCTGCCGATAATCTGAGTAAAGATCACTTCGAGATTTGCTTCGAAAATGTCCATGATATCCAGAAGGAAACTAGAATTAAAAGCCATATAGAAGACGTGCTTAATCTATCAATGTCTAACAATAGAACGTTTACATAAATAAGGCATCAGAAGTAAAGAATGATAAGGATAACGAATTTTGGCTCTTATGGAAAGCGATTTAAAAGTAATTCCTTTAAAAAGTTTATGTTTAACTGCAATAAAAGGATGTTTTACTTTACATAAGTGTCTGTCATTAAATTTACTGTATACCCACTTATGTATGACTTATTAAAATACCATGTTTTAATTTCTATTGTCAGTAAATGACAATGTTAATGTGATAAATAGAAAATGAATAAGAAATCAATCTAATCTCTATAAGTATACTATCAAATGAACAGAACAATCATAACAGTTCTGTTATTCACAACATTTTAAAATGCAGAATATAATTCAAGAAAAATGGTGTTCCCTGTGCATTAATACTTATGACTTGTGCTGTTGAATTTTCCCCCTTTATACCTACACACATTACAAGTTCATTTTCAAAAAAAATAACTCTATTTATACTATTATTGAAATTAGCACCAACTCAGTATAAAATCTGAATCATAAAAGCTACAGTATATTAAATGTATTTTGAATGTTTTGAATATTTAGATAGATAATACAGAATAAATGTAATAACATGTCTTAATTATTCTCTTACTAAAATCAATACTGCCTTTTAATCAATTTTAATATTGAAGTCACCCATATAAATAATTTTCTAAGAATAAAAAAAACATTTTTTTCATCTTTCATTATTATCTTCTAACTTATTATACTTCTAATAAGTTATTCTTCTTATAATAAATATTATACTTTTAATATTTTCCAAAGTTGCTCACTATTTTAGTTAACCATTTTCATACAAGCTGGTCTGGAAGAATTTGTAAAAATTATAATCTGGTTCACTGTCCAATTAATCATTTAAATTTTGATTTTTTCTTTTTGGAATCATATACCAGTTGGGGAATACTAATAACAATAGGCACTATATTTCATTTACTAAATGTAAGTTGTGTTGGTACTGTTTTGCATTGAGTCTAAAAAAGGATTGGAAGAAACTGCAATTAAATATGTGAAGCACAAATTAGACTGAATAACATATTGTTACATGTTTTCTTTACAAGATTAGTCTTTAATTTAAGAACTTGTATGTTTAGGACTGTGTGTTAAACCCTTTTGACTAACATAACAAACCAATTTTCACTTTTCCTTTTTCCATAAATTTTGTAAATTTGTCTACAATCTTACACTTTATAAGTGCTACCATATAAGTATTAGAACATATAATATTGTCTAATTTGAAAAAAATAAGGAATAAATATCACCACCAATATTTACTTTTTTAAGTTTTCTGTTATAGAGAGGTCTTTTGTGATAATTTTAGAGTAAATATATTCGACTAAGCCTGTTTATTTTAAGAATTAACTATTGGTAATCATGATCTGATACCAGGAAGAGTAAACAATCACTCAGAAGAGCAGATAAAAGAGCTGAAATTATGATGCTGGCCAACAGAAAAAACAGATTTGTTAAGGGATGTCTCTATTTCAACTTAAGACATCTGAGAATATATCTCAGTAAATAGCAATGTCAGGGATAAAAACAATGTTTCTATAAAAAAATTTACTCACTATTATAAATATGATCAACCCTGAAGAAATCTGTAAATTTGTAAAGTTATTTGAGGATTGCTTTATAGAAATGTCAGTGCCTGATTATTTTGTGATGTTTATCAACTTTTTTGTTTTAGCTGACAGAAGTAGAAGAGATTATTATGGATGAGAGTTTGATAGAAGATCTGTATCAGTTTGGGGTTCTATCTTGCAGTGTGGTATCTGTGGTATGATTAGATGTGTATTTTTAATAATTACTATTGGCCTAATACCCTTTTGAAATTATTGTGCAGAATAATGCCTATTCTCAACAATCAGCATTTGTTAAATAGTGCTTTGCTTTGCTAATAAATATACTTAAATTATTTCCAGGCCTTTAAGATCATATGAAATGAAATCCTATTGAAAGAATTTGGGATTATCTTGGCAAGGAAGTTCAAGATAAGGAACCTGAAAATATTTAGACTAATTTTTAATAGTATTAAGGAATGAAATGTTTTCATAATGCATTAAATTTTGACAAGAATAAAACCTTTTTTATACACTTCAAACATTCATTAATCTATTTCTGATTAGTTAATACTGTATCAAAACAATATAATGATATAATATCAATACTGATATTATAATACTAAGGTAATGCAAACCTATTTTAAATGACCAAATAGTGAATATTAGTGAACCATACACCTAACAATATGATCAGATAGATTATATTTTTATTATATAACTGCATACTTAATAATATATTTAATTAGATTAGATTATTGAAGCCAAATTGAAGTGATTAAAACATGGACCTAAATTTCTGGTAATAGTTATAGCCTAGGTATATTATAATTAAAGAAATAGTCTTTGAATTCAAGTTTTAATTTTATGATCAGAAAAATATCAGCACATTTTATAGTGTGGGGCTGAGTGCTATCATATTAATCAGGTTCTTTGTAAAATGATTGTCTATAAGTTTTAAAATGTATAATTTAATAAAATTATTCCTTAAATGTTTCTTTCTGAATTATAATAATTTATGAAGTGTAATATATACTTAAACATATATAAATTATTTACATTTTTAGAAAGCTGAAAGTCAAAACTGAACAAATGTTATACAAATTTATTTAAAAATTAATGGATATTACAGTTCTTTTAGCTCATAAATAATTTGACAAATTAAATAATATATATGAATCAATCAGCTCAAGTCATTTGTTTATCTCTATATAGTCCACTGTTATAAGTACCCAAAATTCTTGTGGCAATTTTCATTTTAACTGAATATTTTTTGTGCTATGATAGTGATATTAACAGAACAGTCCTTATAAAATGACAGAAGCAAGAATGAGTTAAATTCTCACTTAAAATCATATTAAATTCTATTTGAAAAGGCATAACTGGCTATAAACATGCATAATCCCTAGATATTTGTATAATAATGATATATCATGCATTACAAAAAGATTTCTCTACAAAAAAGTGAACCTCTTCTTAAAAAGAAGAGTATGGGGGGAGGTATAGCCTCTTTAGCCTGCTTCATGGTACCTACATAGTCCAAAATAGTCTACATTATTATACCACAATTCTAAAATATAAATAATTTTATTAGATATATTATTAAAGCATATACCAAATATTTTTACTAGTTTGATAATATGTATATATTATGTATTAAACTTAAAGATGAGTTTATTGCTTAAAAAATTGATTACTACCATAAATTTTAGTCTTAAAATATACAATTATAATTTATTCATTATTTGGGGGATCCCGTATTTAGCATTTAAATCTAATGATTAAATTAATGTTTAACTATTTGAAAGAAACTAGTCAATATATTAATTATTAAATTAATATTTGAACTATTTGAAAAAAATATTAGTCAATATATTTATAATTATTTGTAAATTTATTGATATATTATTTTACTTATTTTATTTGTTATTTTACCAAACTTTTTAAACAAATAATTTGGGATGCTAAATTACTAAAATATAAATATAAGTTATTTGGGACACTAAAATATGGGATCGCCCAAATAATTATGTGTAACAGTAATTCAAATAGTTATATAAGGTTTATATCAGTTATATTATAATGACCTTGATTGTACTTCTTTATAAGTGGTTCTTGTATTAATAAAAGTAGGGTGGCATTAAACTAAATGTGTGATTGTTACTTAATGTTTTTTGGAATTAGTGTATATAAAGATAATCTTATATTAACATTTCTTAATAACATATTTAAAGTTAAACTGAATTAATCAATTAATTAGTCATAATATTAATAATGTGTCTATACAGTAAATTTGTATATTAATAACAACAATGATTAGCAGCCAGTATTGAATTTGGAAGACCATTAAGATTTTAGAAGTTTATTTAATATTGTAAGCAGTTTATCAGCATTTATAAGACTATTCAGATAAAATAATAATGGCTTTTAACATAATAATTGTTAAATATGCCAGATACATTTTTATGACATTATTATACACATGAATTTAAATTTCCAATCGAAAAAGGATCTTTTTTGTTAATAATAATATATAACATCGTTAGCTTCTTTACAGCAGCCAAATATTCAATATATATTGTTCATATATCTTACCCAGCTGCCTGATATAAGAGAGGGCGTTAAAACTGCAGTACTAGACATTTATACTATTCAAGTATGAAAAGTATTAATCCATCATATAATACGCAATAAAAAGTTACAACAATAGTTTAACTTATGCGGGTGTTTTTCGTTTCTATTGTAAATATAATTTTATATAGAAGAACAAGTATATATTTATTCTGATAAGAAAAACTAAATTCTTTACTTGTGATACATAAGTATATGCTTGAACAAAGTAGTAAAATATAGATATCATATATATGATTATTATTTCATAATTTAATAAAAAGATACAATTTTGATAAATAAATTCAAAACAAATTTTAAGGTATAAAATGTATAGCTCCATATGATATAGGTGTTCTCTTTAGAAATAATGAAGACCAAATAAATAATTACACTTAAAATGCATGTAGTCATCATTAAACAATAAAAACCACCAATTATGTTATAAAATGTATTTTTGCAGTCTTAACATAAGACTATTGTTATAATAACCTTGAATATACTTTTATTTTCCATATGTAAGAATTTATTATTTCGGACAGTATATATATATGTTCAAACCAAATTCGAATAAGTCAACCTTAGGTCAACAGACTCG
>JAYRBW010093371.1:0-20901 GCA_036023295.1 Invenusta paracnida
CGATCTTAATTTACCAAACACATTAGAATCATATAAATAATATAGTATACTAAAACCAGATTAATATACCGTTAAATCTTTAGTTTACAATATACTTAAATAAAAAACACCCAATAATGTGATTTCCCTAATGAATTATTTCTATGACAATTACGCTCTTAAAATATATATTATTATCTATACTTCAACATATCTGTAGAATATACTTGTAAGTCTAAGAAAGTATAACATACTTATTATTTTGATTTAAATATGAAATTTATATTTTCAAGAATTTATTTCTCTGCGAACAATTTTGTTTTATTACTATAACAATGACTACAAAACTTCAATGACACCACGTGTCCAGTCACAGCTTGTAAATATCTTATAAGGTTATAGCCCCACACGAGTACTTAATCATATTCTCGAATTAATAATAATTTTATTTCACTTATTCTAACATTTCACTTCTAATTTTAATGCAACAACAAATGAGATTTTCATGTGATATGATCACATATTTGGCAACAGAATTTATAATTTATACATATTAATGTATAGTTTAGAATAGAATGTAATATACTCATTTTCACCCATTATAGAAAATATAAAAACAGCTTTAAACATATTTTAGACATATTTTTATTTTAAATATGTTTTATCTAGTCATTTAAAATGTTGTGGCTTACATAAACATTTATGTGTGTATTTCTGCAATATATATAATTTATGAAACTGTTCTATTTTTATATAATATAATTTATAAAAATTCTACAAAAATATTGCAAATCATTTTAATTTTTTACTAAATTAAATTAAACAATAAGATTTTATATATATATATATATACATAATAAAACAGATTATCTAAAAAGTACGATATTTAAACTATATTTTATAATATCATTACATTTATGAGGATTATAACTAAGCATCTCAGTGGAAAAATGTTTGGTCATAAAGGCTTAATAGGCAGCTTCAAATATTTAAATGTCATATATATTTAAAGAAGTCATGGTTGACAGATAGACTTTGACGTAAACATTTTACAGTTACATTTACAGATAACCGCATGTAAAAGACGGCTATAGTTGGATGCCTTCGTGGTTGCGCACTAATGGGTGACATATGACTGTTACAGAGTTGTCACAGTTTGAAAGGATTGACACCTTATAATCACTGGTTTAAGGGATTTTAACTATGTAAGATCGATTACATATAGATTAATGGTTTTATAAATGTATTTTGCTTCGGATTATGCAATCATCTTCTATTTGTAGAAATCATTGTAGACATAATCAAAAGGTAGACAAAACTAGGCAAAAGTATTAAAAAATGTTGATATATTTATTCTTATCTTATCTTATATAATATTTATTTTAGCTTTATCCTACTACATATATTGGTATATTTATTCTAAATGTATATCATATATGTATGTAATTCATACAAATAGCAAAATCATGCGAATAAATATAATTTGAAAATATCAAATAAAATTTTGATGCAGGCTATAAAATTTAGAAAAAATATATAATAAATAAAACCTCATATTTTAATAAAAACAGCCTAATCTATGCAAATAGAAAATTGTCAATGAAGTGTATTGCAAGTATGTTTAAGACATTCTGATAAAGAAAGCTTACACAAATCTTCAAATCATATATATTATATAATGCACTTGCAACCCTTCTGAAAGTCCAATACATTATTGTAATAATTGCAATAATTGAAATTAGTGAATTTTTAAAATAAATAACTTAAACAAATAATGAAAGTTAAACGAATAGTTCAAAATATAAATTTTATTTTTAAGCAATTTTTAGAAGCTTTTATCTAATATTAAAAAAAGTATTGATACAAATATCCAAAAGTAGGTATACTACCTCAATATAGGGTCCTAACTAGCTAATTTACTAAGGCTGAATAAAGGTTTAATTACATATTAAAATGTCTATATTTTAAGTTATAGATTACCTAATTTAAAAATATAATATGTTATGTTACAAACTAAACAAATCTAATTTCATACAATAATTTATTACGAACTTTTTTCATTTTTAAATCTGGCAATATAAGTTTGTTATAAAAATAAAACCTTTTCTAAATTTATTTTGAAACTAATTAGTAATATTTCTGCAATACATAACTAACAGTATAGTTTATGATTTACTTTCTCACTATGATGTATCACATACGCTAATCTATATTATGTGTTACATAGGCTTCTATATATACATATACATATATTGGAAGTACATAAACACAAGTCAAAAAAGAGTTCCCATGTTATAAATCACGAAGCTTTTCGCTCTCAGACAAATATTTTTAAATACAAAAATGTGACACGATTGCAAAAGACATGTGCGGATCATTAGTGTACATATACATACGAAAAATGTTAACACAATACTGATTAAAAGTTAAACACAGCTACAAGCAACTTTATATTTTCTAAAGGAACTTATACTCTTATTTATAGTCAACAAACTTTCATAAACTTCCTAATTAAATTTTGTCGTTTTAAATTAGAAATTGCTGGTGTGTTCTAAATCTTGATTTAACTATATTATGCTTTCAGTAGGTAGTCTTGTGTTATAATACATAGGTGTATGTTGTTCTATATATATAAATGCCCATATGCACGTGTAAGAACTATGACTACATATACGCGCGTATTAAAAAAATCCTCGGTACAGTGTTTTTGTTTTCATTACTCAAAAATTCGGAAAACGAATTAAACTCACCTGATATACTTCTATATGTTATGTTAGTGGGTTAAAAAGTGGGATAGAGAGTGAGTATGACAGGACAGGTACTGTCAACACATGTAAACTGTCACCTAAATGGTGAATGTAGTAGTCACGTTTTCTTTCTTTTTTTTATGTGTATTATCTTTAAGAGAGCTATTTATGAGTAAACATAACAACGACGGACCTATATAAGTTATCCTGTTTGACACAATTTAAATATGAAGAGCACATTAGTCAGTACTTGTATTAATCAAACATAAAATACTTTTCAACTATAGCAAGTATTCCTTACCTCTATGTATAGATATATATATTATATGTAATACGTCCTATGTGTATTTTATGTATAAGACTCAAAAGGTTATTGCTAGAATCTACGCATCAAGTTTTTATTGAAAATTTTAAATATCGTAATGCATATATTTGGATGATTTTTGGGTTAAATTAACATGTAAAATGAATACAGTGAACCATAAACTGTAAATATAAAAAACATAATAAATTTTCCATAAATCATATATGCACGAACTTTGCGTATTATTACACTTATTAAATAGCAATCTCGCACAAGATATACATTTCTATCATTAATAAGTCGTCCTTCTGCTAACATCTTAGAAGATAAAATATATATATTAATATTATATAGTGGAATGATGATATCAATTTAGAAAAAGCAAATTAATAAATTTCCAGTTTTATTAATATTCTATAAACTTCTATTTGTAAAAAAACGTTTCAGTTGGTTTCGAATTTTGTTTTTCTTTATTTGATGAGTCAATATAGTTAAAAACGTAATTAGACAGTTTTTTTCTATAATCTTAAGAAGCTCTTTTTATAAAATGGCGTTTATCTGTTATGCTTAATATATCATATTCGAGTACCTATATAGCAGATATGGTTTCGCATTACATAAATACATATATACAGGTATATGCCCATCAAGAACTATAATATAGCTATTTCTAGTCCTTGCTTTTTATTCAATATTGTACGAAATGAAATAAATCTTTTTCAAATAAATGTATACCGTATAATCATTTTATATACCTTTTGTCGTTTTACTTCATAATTTTTTTATTAAGAATTCTTAGAAAAGAGAAACCATTTCAAAATATCTGAAGAACATTAAAATGTCAATATTTTTCTTCGATTGCTTTTTCTCTTGATATATTCAAGTAACGGTTCAGTTTTCTTCTTTTTATATAACCGATAATCATTATAATAGAATGAAGCTCCTAAAAACGTAACACTTTAATATAAATATACTGTGAATATTTTGAGTCAGACTGAGTGTTTAAGACGGCTTAGTTTTAATTCATAATTGTTATCATAAAGCATGTATCATATGTGTTTATATATATTTTTTTTATTTCAATGTCTACAATGAAAAACAAAGTATTATTTAAGCAAATTCTATAACTTTCTAAATTAAAATAAAACTAACAATGATATTGCATGTCATTTGGAATTTGTCAGTTATTCTCAATCAAAGAAAAATAATTACCAAACGTTTTTGTATATAATACACAGATACTCTTTATATATATACATATATATATTTGTTTTCGTCAAACTAATTTTTAACGTTTCATCGTATATGTACCTTATATTTATTATACTGATTAAAAAGCATTATCATTGTTCTCTGAAAACTGAAGTAATATAATTTAGGTGACTGTTTGAAATATTATTGAGAAGATTATTTAATTAGAGTTAACAAAACTAGATTCTATATTGTTTTATAGTTTTATGTTTGCTTATATATAAAGATAAAATACTATCAACCATGACGTTCAAAAAATAAAATAAACAGTATCATGCATGATTTATGCATATAAGTCAAAATTATGTAGACCAAATTTGAAGATCAAAGATAAAAATATTATTTATTGTATAAAACACAGAATACACATTTATATAATATCTTATAGTTAGTATTATATAGGAGATATTGTGATCAAAATGCTTGCGGCGAAAATAGTAGACACAAACATTGACATAATTTGCATATATTTCGTTGTTAAAGTCTACAAATAGTATCGGATTAATAAAACTTTTTGATTCTATGCCAGATTTATATTTTTAATTTTTAAACCTCCCTCTTCTTCTCTACTCAATACATCTCCAGTTCATTTTTTCTAGCATCAGAATTATTTTTCCCACCTTTTCTCCCTCTTATTCTTCTCTTTTCTTTCCTTCTCCACTGGACTTTAAAGGAACTATATATTATCTACCGACACATATACACACATGCGGGACAGAAACTGTAAAAAAAAGAAACACCCTGTCCATATACACATCGAAATCATAGTCTAGGTCTGTTGGGATAGGTCGTTTGACTCAAGAAGGAACCTCCAAATCGACATTTCACTTTATATTCAGTTTGACTCGTGCAATATACTTTATAACAGCAAAAGCTATCTGCACGTGAATAATAATGGTCGAGTCAGTTTGATCAGGCATAATCATAGTATGTGTGTACACATTGAGCAATCTACTTTTCGTGATCCAAATTTACGGGTCGAATTCGGGTGACTCTATATCTCACACGACAGACGTCGTAGATGATAAAATTTCTCACGCGGCCTCCCCGTTCTCTTTGTAATGAATATATGCGACCCGGCCAACTGTGCAGACTTTGCCCTGTTCTGATCGCATTTCCTTGTTCCAAAACAACAGGATCCCTGATCCGTGATAAACCTCAGCGTTGCGTATAGAGTTAGATAGCTAACTATAACCAGAGGAATTCCATAGTCTACGGGATTCACACGAGCCAAATAATATGACCCTAACTGCAGTTACTTGCTTCTATAAAAGATTTTCCTGCCTCTATGCTTTCGTGATCCGCTGAGGGTATCCGTGGCGGCATTTTCTGCCTCATATAAGAAGAAATAAAGAAGTCCTTTTATTTTTCATAATTTTAGCAACGGGGTCAATTTTCTGCTTTTACAAAATCAGTCATGGAAATTTTCCTAAAAGTTGCATATGGGCTTCTCTTTTTTATAGGTAACTTCAAAGTGTATATTTTATATCTAAAATAGAAACCAAGGAAGGTTTGTAACGAAAATATCGATTAATTTGTTGCTAATAGGATAGGTATTTAATCAGCTGAATAGATAATTGGAGTTTTATCAAAATATATTAAATGTAACAAATTATATTTAGGTGTATTCTGTATTTATCGAACTTATAATTATGGAATATAATACATTATAATATAGAGACATTACTATAAAATTAACTATATATCGAATTCAAACCAGAACTATTTGAATCGAATGAGAGAATCGTTTCCGATTAAAGCTATGATTTTGACGTTTATTTTCTACAAATCATTAATATTGTAATAAAAAGCGAATGTTGTGATTCATTTATTCAATCTCTATACAATATACAACCGTACAACAAAGTCAATACCACATCTGTATACAAAATAATGCATATTTTTCTCCCTTTGTGAAACTAACTGAAAATTTGCATGTCCATTATATCTGACCACTAACTTAGATGCATATTATATACATACATACATAGATGTACGTATTATATAAATATACACAGAGTAGATAGTACCATACTACATAGTATAACCTATAGTACCCTTTATAATGTATGTACATATGTAACATCGTTCTTAGTTAAAAATGTTCTAGATTTTGGATTACCAATTTAGTCGCAATAACAGGCGATAAAAGGAAACTGTAAACTTATACATTATATGTACAGTCAGGACATACCCACCGATGTATTATCAAAAATACTTGGTGTATTCTATAATCCTACAATGCACAATGATAAGTTGCAATATTTGTATCTCTCTCGTTTGACTTGCGTTTGACCAGTATACCCTTGTTATGATATACATATAAGCTGTCTGGTATTAAAAACACCTTATAGAGGGACCAAAGATTGAAACTTTGATACTTTGGTCAGTGACTGACATTGTCAGTCTTAAGGTAACAAAATGTTTCACATGTCGAATTGGACTTCTATTATATTTAGGCATGTATATATACAACAATTATTGTTTTAACTATAGTGTATCAATTAAGGAAAATACTAATAATATCAAAATATTAATACAAGTGAGATGTGGAAGCTCAAAATATGAGAGAATGTTTATGACAATTGTCTGTAGTTTCGTTTCGATTAAATATAATAATACATGTAAATATATCATTGTTTATTTACAAAATGGAATACTCAGTGAACATTTATATTATACGTATGGTCATTTTTTTAGTTACTTATTATTCAACAGAACCTGGAAACTTCTTAAAAGAGACACTTAACAATATCTTTAGATTTAGGTATGTAACTATTCAGTGGGTATCAAGAGCATCAATTAATAATGCTTATTATTTTTTAATATATACCTATGGGCATTAAGAGCATCAATTAGTAATGCTTATTATTTGTTAATATATATTGGAGAGAAAGAAACAAAAGAGAATTCATAAATTCATAAATCTTCAACAATGAATTATTTATAATAACTAAACTATTTTGGTTTGTAATTGTAGCAACAGACCAATTGAAAACATTTATATTCCTATAGAATTAATAAAGTAAAATTGCTCATATGAATATGCACCAGTGATTAAAAATAGATTTTTAAAGTGATTCATTTTACAATATTTATACTTATAGATGAAGTATGTTAATAAATATGAATATTATAAATAATAATTAGAATTTCTACAAAGCGAGATGACATTAATTTTATATACTATTTACAAACTTTTTACATCCTTCAATAATGCATTAAATGTTTTAATATTAAATGAATTGAAAGGGCATAATCACGACAATAAATACACTTGCTGATATAAACAGCGAAAGGAAAAATAAAACCGGAAGTGTATTATTTATAAATTTTGATGCCCACATTATATTATATAGGTATAAAATATAAATAAATTTAGGATTATGGCAAAATAACGTTATCCACAATAATGTGAAACTATTGAAAAGTATAATGAAAAGCACAATATAAATTATATGTAATGCTATTAAAAAATATCATTCATCTGTTTATTATAATCTTTCTTTCAGCTTTCACGACTGAAACAGGAACAGAAAATCCAAACTTCAACCGATATACTGTAATAAATTGGTAAGTTTTGTGTTGTGTATATAATTTATACCAAATTATTTAAACGTTTAAATTACAAGCTAAATAATTAATTCCATATTACAAAAAAAAATACTGCCATTTACACTTATACACAATTTCTTTGTATTTGTCATTTATAAATTCAAAATTATATAATGCCAATGATATCGATTAAAATTTAAAAAAATTTATGTACATTAAATATGTACATTTAACACTATTATATATGCACGAAATTTAATTTTTTTTTATTAAAGTGTTTAATTAAAATAGTTCTTTATAAATTTTCATTTTAGGTACAGTGTATTATATGAATTTATATATGGTATTTAGATTTATGATTATGTTTTTGTATCAATCCAATTTTAGTATCTATTATAAAATGGATATTATTTAGTATTACACACATACATAATATAAAATAGCTTTAAAATTCTATATATTAAGACTTTTAGTTATTTATATAATATAAATCTGTAATTATAGGGTTTTTTATGTTTATAATGCGTTTTTTTTAAATCATTTAAGGATATCGCTTCACTAATTAATCTTTTCCAGGCATTTAAATATACGTGTAGTTTAAAAAACAGTGTAACAATATATGTACATCACATGCTGTTAAAACTTATATTACTAATTAACTTATAAAATGAAAAGTGGGAAGCTATATACGTCACACTATATATATTATATCTAACTTGTTTATCCGCTGGACGAAATATTTAACTTCAAACGTATAACAAAGGAGAACTAAGTTGAAATTGAAACAATTCAAAACGGATTTCAGCGTGACGGGTCTGAGTCATGGCAGCCGATTTTGATATGTATGTAGGACTTTACTATGTACCTACATTGACTAGTATAATTAAGTCTGTTTTGAAATAAATAGCTAATTCTCTTGAAACTTATACACTTCCACGGAAGACAAAGGCCTCGGGACATGGGCAAGCACGTCGTCTTCTTCATAAAAAATCTCCGGTATCCTGTTTATAGCTGCTAGCTGGAATCTAGACTGAAAAGGGTAATGTATACTCAATTCGTTAGACCAGGTTGATGCAAGAGATTAAGTCTACTCAGACATGGCGCTCCAGTTTACTCATTCACATCTCAATCAGTTTACTGCTCATTCCCGACAGCTGAAGAGCCAGGGCCTCTTTTCGGTTATTTTCTCGAGGTAATCTCTGTTAAGCGTCTCAGTTTCAATTGCTCATGCTACGTAAATACAGTGTATACATATACACATTCTTCAACAAAGTCGGCCAGTGACTATTCAAGAAGCAATCTTTTCGTATTGTACATATACATATATGTGAATCTTGAAAGAGGGCAATTTTCAACTCAACTAATTCTTCAATTATTCAGCCGGTGAATGTGTTGTCTGTGTGTTTGTGTCATAAATGATCACGTGACACAACTTTCTCCCCTTTCACCTTTCATCTGGTTTCTTCTGCTGTATAGGTACGAAGGCCAAAGCTTTTGAAGATGATGTCTGCAGGGGGTAATCTCCTCCACATGTCACTCTTGTAATCCCGCTAGGATTCTAAAAATTATCACAAGATTCCGAATACCACAAAACGAGAAAACCATCTGAACAGTCTTGTTCTTCGTATCATTACATATGTATGTCACATGGAGGTAGATTGGTATAATGCTTCTCTGTCTATCTGTCTGTCCGTCTTGATTTACGTAGGGGAGCAGTTGCTAACTTGACAACCAAATAATCATATCATTTTGACGCGTTGTATTCGCCAATTTAGAAGCGGATTTACCATTTTCTCTTTGAGACGTTGAGATGCAACGATGTTCATTGCCAAATTATTTAGTCACATAATCCTTGTTTTTATAATTAGTAGACATTAAAATATTAATTTTATATGTGAAAAAACAAAAAAATATATCAAGTTATCATATTTATATTTAATAGTTATATTATTTATTTATAACGTTAATAAGATTAAATTGTATTTAATATTTCTATACACATATAAAATGTAATATAATAATATTGAAAATAGTCAATCTTAAAGCATATTTATTAAGCAGCTTTTTAAGTTTTCCCATACATTTTTAATGTCATAGTTTTTTACAAACATACTGTTAGAAGTTATTTTAATAAAAAATATCATAATAATATATAATTATTCGTTTACATGTTCAGATCATATTGGTCGTTAATTTTGAATACTACTGTCTACTAATACTCAATAGTAAAAACATATGAAATACATATATTTCGGATATTATAATGCATATATATATAACTAAGTCATATATATAAAATAATACGATCATTCAATGGTTTTTGATTGGAAATGTATTTCAACATACTTACTATATTTCAACATATTATGCCTAATATTAAATACTTAAAATGAAGTATGACATTTTACAAATGACATTGAATATAGATTAACATTTGGTCATTTAACTGTCGCATAAGGTATTCTTTTATATCATGCATAACACATTTGATTGTATATATTATAAATTAATTTAAATTTAAAGTTTACTTTATTTTATTTCATTATTGAGGTATAAAGGACTTTGTTTTGACGTTAAGGAGCAAAATATGCGTTTACGTATGCTCTAATATGATTGAGCGTACCATATGGTCCCTTGTCAACAATTACAGTTAAATTCAGCATTAATTTACGAAGAAAATAATAAATATATGTGTAGCCACCTGCTACAACGAAAAATCAAAGTAACACAAATATTTGTATATTGACTAGCAATATAGGGAGTTTCTAAGTTTTATGCACCCATTACAATGTATAAAATTTATATACTAAAGGATTTTAAAACCGCAAAGTGACTAATGATTTACAATTAATGTCCTACACGTATTGTCATATATTTTTGACTTAATTGCTTTGAATGAACTTTTTAGGATCTATGAACTCAGGAATATTTAAAAATATAATTAAAGCTATAGTTCAAGTACTATATAAAAGTATTAGATTTATCAAAGAATTGGCATAATAAGCTTCATTGGACCAAACAAGAAACAGAGTGTGTATAGAAAAGTCGAACAAATAACTCAAATTATATCATTCCCTACAACCAAGCATAGTATATGGAATCACAAAGTTAAAATAATAATAATTAATAAAAATAACAATCAACACCAAGGTCAAACTTCAGCATTGTTTGCAATTTCATTAACTTACATTAACATGTACATATATTACAAAAAATCTATAATTGCATGAGTCAGTTCGCCTATGTTATCTCTATAAATGACACTTATGACTATTTCAAATAAACAATAATTGTTCAACATATACGTAGCATTTCTATGCAATTCATAAACTTTCTGTGTGCTTATTCGAAAATGTTGTTATATTTTTGTATTACTTATAAGTTGATGAAAAATCCATGTTTGGTGGTTATAAATGTGCCCCGTTCCTTTCTTTCTGTATAGTAAGGTAGTTATACATATATTAATTAATTGTTATTATAGGTATGTATTGCTTAATTTATTAATGGTATTTATTGTAAACTAAAAAATATATTTAAATTGAGCAAATCTCTAATGAATAAAGAATCATTTAATAAAAATAAAGAACAAGACACGCAAAATTTTCATTCGATTCACACTGTTACATATAATATTCAAGTATATTCAATATTAGGTATGTTATCTTGAAAATACTACCTATAACTGGAATGTAATGTTAAAATTCTATAATTTAACTTGAACACCATTTTTATCTCATCCTTTGTGTGTATAACAGGAAACAGATAGACAACTGAAGTATTTAAAACTAATTTATGTATATTGAATAGTTTAGTGTTCCTAAATGATTGTTTCATAAATATAGTGTTTCCCATCATTGAATATCTCACAATTATATAGAAGTGAATTATATCAATATATACTCGATATTACAATATTTGGAATGCATTAAGTATATTTCACGGACAAGATAAAACGCCTTATTTTCTGCTGTCAAATTATAATATATCTGCAAAACTGATGTCGTTTTCTCTTTGAAAATACATTTTTTTTGTTTATAGAAAAAATCAGAAAATGTAAGAAAAATCACATTTCAAATTTTATTTGAGATTTTTAACATCTGCACTAATATATGACCTCGAGTGTAATCATTTTTACATAATTCCTTTACGTGGGAATTTTACGTAATATACAATTCTTTATATACAATTATCTGCATAAAATATGATGTTTAAACGTAATATTAAATATATTTAAAAATATATCACGATTACATAATTAATATATATTTTTAATTGTTTATTTTGTTGGTTGTGCAATTTCAACTTTACTTTTATTGCAAACAGATAATTATAAATTTTTACTCTTATCCAACTCTAAACATATACGGATATTCGATTAACAACTTAAAGAATATAATGATATGTACAATTAATATTGTAAAATATATTTAAGTATTTTATACATTCTAAACATTAAAATTTAAATGTAAATTGTTTGTAATATTCTTATGTTTATAATAATTTAAAAAAACTGATAACAGTCTTATTTATACAGAACTACATCTATCGCACTATCATTGGCCGAGTGTTCTAAAATTTTCACTTTACTGCATTTTAATAAAAAGCTGTCAATAATCCACAAGGAAAATAATTCCACAATCTCAGTACGTATATTATAAGCTGCAAGACGATATTATACGCCTGCAGTTAAATATTATAAAACGTTATTTATATTTATAAAACTATTTAGAACAGCGTACATTATTATTTATACATATTTATTTAACTTTAAGACGCATATATCAAACAATTTATACATGTTCAAGAAACAGTATAGTAAAAATTCAAACTATTTACAAGTATTTGTTTCTTTTAGAATATTTGCATATATTTATTTTGAAATGAATAATTTATTTGTTATATAACTGATGTCAATACATACATATACGTGTGTATATATGTATTTATGGAAAATATAGAGCGTCATGGTTATAAGGAACGTGAAAAGTTTCCTCTTTTGAAAAATCCTCTCAACTAATTGGGACCTTTCCCCATACTTTTTGAGAAAGGAGAAGAGAATAATTTCTTGAGTTCTTTTATATGCACGACCGGCCAAGTAGATATAGCAGATAACAAAAGGATATTGCAGACTAAGGGCCAGAAGACTATATATATAGTGTGACTCTATATTTTGGAAAAGTGGAGCATAAAAGCTGTTCATATAGATATTGTATCTATAGCGCTCCCATCAATGTCTAAGATGACCGCTGAAATAGCCGACTGATACAAGAAAATGATCATCAGAGAAAGAAGAAGAAATAGACAAAACAAATGCAGGAGCAAGAAATGAGTAGCAGAATATAGAAAATAGGTCAGATTGGAAGGGTGGTGGAGCAGAACAGAAAATTTAACATTTTTAATAAGTCAATTAGCTCTATGAGTCGATATAAAATAGTAATATCGAGAAGGGGAGATATCTTTATTTTCCCTCAAATTTGTCAAATGAAAGATTAATAGTAGTTTTGTCAAGATATTTTAAGTGCGCTGGTTTCTAAGCAGGTCTGAATTATGTAAAATAATTAAGCTGCAAATAAAGAAAAGAAGAAGCACTTTCAACGCAGTGCTATAGTCCGACCCCCCTTCCACTCGTGCAGCCTTCGATCTCTTTTTGAATGGTTTCACTAGAAAATATTACATACATATATGAAGCGAATGTTTCATGGCAGCGTATATCAGCTATAACTGTTTGGGTTTTTAGAAAAATGGAAAACGGAACATTATCCCTCAAGGCTTTAAATGGAAATTCACAGTTCTCAAACATAATTGGCAAGAAGGAGGAGGAAAGTGAACTCATGCATATATATGACGTAATAGTGCTGTTGACAAAACGGAAGAACTATAGCGACCACTTTTGCTTTTCCCTTTTTCAAAAACTTGAAAAGAAAGCTTCTAAAAGTGAAGCGAACAGCAGGCGAAAGCACAAAGGAAAATTCGTCAGTTTTCTGGACGGCTTGTATCTTTTTCTCTTCGAGCATTGTTTTAAAGCAATAATCTGTTAATTGTTACATAATGTATATAAAGACTATAGCAGAACGCAAATACACATTTATAGCATGAAGTTGCATATATATATTAACACAAATTTGAGTTCTCTAGAAAGTGTTCGCATATACACAAACGGCTAATTTATATGTATAAATGTGAATGGTTTAGTCTATCTATAACCAGCAGCAGTGAGTTCATGGATGATCATAGTGAGTCCATCTGCCTTTCGTTTTACAGGGTACTTGAATTATTTATGACGAGTCTCTATTCGTCTGTCTCATCGTGATATCATGTACATATAAAATTCATTATATACAGGCGAGACGAAAAGTTTTATATATGTTTCAAAATTTCAATTCAGTTACAACTCACTGTGATATTATGACAACAAAATGAGACTGAATTTTCACTAAAGCTTTGCAAAAATGCCGTGTTAACATAAAATGAAGTGCCTGCCAGTAACAAAAGTGGTTGGTACCAATATATAAGCGGCCAACAAAACATATTTGTTTTCAATTTAGGAATATTTTTATCGTTGATTTTATCTATGAATGTATTTTATGTATGAGCGCAGATGTAAATTCGAAGTGTTACGTAATCTTTTCTGTTTACGCATAATATTCAGAAGGCACATGCATCAAATTTGTTGCTCTGGTTAAAATTAATTGCATTGCACGAAATCAAATTTACACGATAAGATTTGGATGTTGCGGATTTTTATTTCTTCGTATTTCTACATTTCAATTTCTCTTCATAAATCCTCGATATTGAAGGTAATTTAATGTAATACGAGTAGGAGGATTTCATGACTTCCTTTAATCTCATATTGTGTTTGTTACTCCGATATCGTTAAACTTTATTGCAAATATAAAGCATGTTCAGATGCATATTTAGTGATTTGCGATAATTAACAACATTTTAATAAAAATACCTTTACAAATATTATAAATAAACTTTTCGCACAAACTGCATATATGATGTAAGACTGTTACAATTCAAGACATTATGCCTATGGCTTTGCAGACACCAATTTAATCGATTAACTGATAAATGTATAATTATTACATTTTAAAACATTAAAACATTTTTTGCATTAGAAATTATTCTCTATATGTATACATAATATGTACATGCTCAGTTTCATATATACACATATTCACCGATGAAAGTTCAAATATGTTTTAATAATTATATTTTATTGTACATAAATAACACTGCAGGAATAAACAGCATTGAGAAAAATATTTCACTATAAATGCTTGTGCATTGTATTTAATTTACCATATATCTGAAGACATCAGTCACATAATACAATGGATTAATTGATTGAATAGGATGCCTCTGGGTGTTTCATTTAAAACCAATTTAGTAACTCTCAAGGCCAATTATACTTTCTAATGCAGATAAAATATTGTGGTGTACATAAAACCTCTTGCGCAATATCTTCAGAATTGAGTGTTAAAATATTGAAACTTATAAATAATTTAAACATACCTATAGCTTACAATTTAATTGATTGGCATAAAATTGTCGTGTAATTATAAAACATTGTCAGCAGTTACCGTATTTCTATGTCATAAAATCATGCGCAGTATAATAAGATTATAAATTTCGGAATATAATGGTTCCTTGAAATAGTTGTATATTTTCGCGATTTTTTACAGAATAAGGTGCATTTAACATATCTTCCGATGTTAATATATTGTATATATTTGTGTATATATTATCTTGATGCTACAATCTTCATGTATAATTATGTTTAGATATAACGCTATATATATATATAGACTTCTGAGTATTCAATATAAAAGAAATTTCAACCTGTGAAATTGTTCTTTATATTATTCGGAACCATTTAATGACGAAAGAATCATAAATTAAACAGGAACCTAATTACATTGGTTTTGTGACATTATGAAGATATGCTGTCGTCAGTATAATAAATATTTAGTCAACCAATAGAAACATATATTTAACATAATTTTTTATAGAAAACAAAATTTCTGGACGTTTTTGATCTTATACATTGTAAGTTATTGGTATTTTTATCTATACATTACCAATTTAAATATTTTGGTGGTGATTTTGATTTAAATAATTATTATAAATAAACAAATTGGTTAATATAGACATAAAAACACAAACGAATAAATAAAAAATATAACTAAAGATAAGTAAATACATTTGAAACTAATGAGCTTTTTTAAGGATAAAAAATATAATAAAATGACTCAATTAGAAAGATAATTAAGTATGTACAGTACATAAAATGCTTAATTCTAAAGTTTTGAGAGTTACTGGGTTATTTAACTATGTAAGTAATTTAATAATTTAACTTTTACAGTACCTTTGTTATTTATAAAATATCATTGTACAATACACAGCCTACTATTATGCATTATAGTAGTATATGTAAAGGTACTAATCCACCTATTTTCATTTAAGCTTATTTTTGTATTTTATAGACTTACAATGTCTTAGAAATAATATTTAATTCAATAATATATTCTAATAAGAAATACAGGTATATTTATAAATTCAGAAATTAACACATACATTAACTATTCTGTATCACAAAATTTCAATGAGTAGGTATGAATCATTTATTTAAAACACGTATTGAGTAAATATTGGCACTGAGTTGCATTCACATTAACAGTAATACTTAAATTTCAATCTTTCCAAAATGCAAATTAGATTGCTTTATTCTCATAGCCATACTGAAATGCAGGGTCGATTTGCTCGCAATATCCCTCCAAGAGTTAAACGGATTTACTTGCGCGTATATTGAAAGGATCTCAGAAAGAGAACTCTACTAAATCTCTTTAGCCCCAAAGTTTCACTTTTTCCCTCACCAAATGCACAAGGCAGACATACAGACAAACAGATAGAGATACATATTACTTAGGTCAATTTGCATCTACTTAGTCCAGTAGCAGCTGCTTTACCAATATGTGTAGACTCGGCCATCTGACATTGACGGCCAGTTCTGACTAGAATCGTTTCTCTGTAGAAAAGAAAAGAAATGCAGTTAGGCAACAGTTTTCAGTTCAACATACATAGTAAGCGAGAACTGGGTCTTTGGTCGACACTGAACCATTTCTAGATCACCTAATCTCTTTCGACTGTAGCGCGGGTTATTCTTATGGAAATTACGGAGCGCTCAGCGACTATGTAGGATATAAAACACGGGACTATAATACAAGCAATGTGGACTTATTTAGAGAGTCAGTTTGGCGACTAAATCGCATCAATTTAAAAAAAGAGCTTTGGGCTTCTGTAATATTCTGCGACTCAAAACGCTCGATTGTTATTTAGGCGAAGCTGCAATACATAGGGCTACTCTGGCTCACAGGGAAAGAAGCTATCCCATGATCTTACTATAAGGAAGCTCTCATACGACAAAGAAATCTATCTTTCAACAGTCCCCGATATTCGCCGTTGACTTACTTTGCATCTCTATATAGTGCTTCTGCTCTCTCATTATCAGTCCTGTGTGTTATCAGAGAGTCTTTGTCATCCCGTACATATTATAGCTGTGTAGAGAATCATAGACAGATTGGATCTCATCTATGCATTTAGCCAGGAGGGGAATGCAAGACAAATTATATTCGACATGAACTCGCTATCCTTACACAGAGTATGCTAAGCATGCTTACTATCATTCTCCTGACGTTAGATTGTGCTTATAGTTTTGTATGTGTACGAAATTTTTGAACTGTTGTATTGTTGCCACTGCTCAATATACGAAAATAGGTACCCATTATACAACCCTTATAATCTTATCGTCCCAGATCAAAAGACAATGTGACAAGGAAGCAATTCCTTTTGTGTGGTTAAATTAGATATTGATAATCAAATTTGAGACAATTTTCTTAACTATCATACGCTTAATATTTCTGAACGAAAACTATTTTATAGAAAACAAGTGTAAAGTACTTTAAATATTTTTCACTATTATTTGCATGTATGTAATATGTAAGTAATATAGCCCTCTTTTAATATATAGTCTATTGATTGGTACATTTACAATTTATCACCATTTAAAATTAAGTATTGCTCATAAAAAACAGTAAATCTTCAAATCAATAACATACTTACTATAGTTTATAAATTCCGTGATAATATAAATTATACTCTAAATATTTCATAGAAATAGAGAGAATTATTGATACATCAGTTTAAATATATGTTACGGTTATAAAATAAATATTTTCATTTAATTTACTTTAAATAACTAAAGGTATGTATGTATTTATCGATTTTTCACTGAAGTATAGTTCTTTGCATGATGATAAACTTAAATATTCTAGTTATACATTTTTAATGGTATTGGATTTTTAAATAATATCACAATAATATTACAATAATTTTTTGTGATCTGTAATACGTTTTATGAAGGAGATACACAAATAAAATAATAAACAATTGATTATTTGAAAGATTGTACAAGTAAACAGTAGAGGCAATAATTTCTATAAAACAGATTATAAACATATAGCAACCAATAATATATGAAGATAACTATAAAAAAATCCACATTAAATAAGAAAAAAGAGAAAATTTCAAAACACATTTAATATTAAATAATTATTTTAATAGTTTGATTGACATTTTTTGTCATTTGTATCAAAATTTAATATATCTTTTCGATATTATAGTTCCATATGAATAGCGTAATATGTGAATATAACTTTTATTTTATAAATACTAATTGACCCTTCAGTTTACAAAGATAATGATATTAAAAATCATAATTGCTGTTAAAACATTTGTGATTTTAAAAAACTAATTATAAATCAAATTAAAATGTTAATATAATTAAAAATGCATTTCGAATTATCTAATATTAAAAATATATATATTTATGTCCATATTATATTATATTATCCTACTTGTTTGTATTGTGTTATAAAATATCAATAAGAATAGCACTTTAATATATAAGTAGGTAATTATATATAAAATAATTAATCCTATACCTATTTACAACAAAGTTAAGTATATGTATATAATCCCTACATTCCTACTATATAATTTAAACTTTTGAAAACATAAACTTAATAATTCAAAATGGGCAATAATAGTAGGCATTTTTTAAATTCAAAATATCTATGCCTACATTAAAATAAGCAATATAGACATGTTTCGTTTATCCAGCAAACCTATAAGAATGACACCTTTTATGTAATAAAAGAATTAAGAAAGAAATTATCCATTTCGTGGAATAATTAGTGCTGCCATAGTCCTTTGGATATATTTTAATTATTTAGCCCGAATTTAAAGGGAAAATTAGACTGCACGGTCGACATTATATATAGCGACCACAATACTTCAATGTAATACTAATCTAGCACTAATTTATGTAGAACAACTATTAATTGAGTAATTATTAGTATTGTACTTAGGTAATTTATACTTAATGAAAAATAATATCTTCAATTAATGCCAATTACGCCGAGCATAAAATGAAGACGCTATTTATCATTTTACAAATACCTTTTTTATAAAGAAATTTAATTGATTATATTTATCTTAGTTGTTACATTAAAATTTCACAACAAATATTATCGTATAAAAAGCAGTAGATATTTATGAATATTTGGTGTATCATATTGGGTAACAGGAAGCTTAAGTAAGTAACGCTTGTTTTATATCAAATTACTTTGTTTAAATTTTTCCTCTATGTAGTGGCATTTTTATGGAAATTAACTCATAAATTTAGAGTCTAATTTTAAACTCTTATGCGTTTTTCTTTGAACAATCAGTTAACTATTCTAAAAATAGGTATTTGACTGTAACATTTTTGTAATATGTATTGAATTAAATATGTATATTCATGTTAAATTAATAAAATTGATTTTTATGAAATATACATATATCATTTATTAATTAGTAATTACATAGTAATATATTTTTCATAAGAAATATATATATCTTATTATAAAATATAAATGGATACAGAATGTTATTTTTTAAGTATTAATAAGCTAATAATCATATTTTGAAATTATATGTAGTACCTAATAATAGTAGGTACCTATATATCGGTATATATATATATATACATATATACCACTAATATATATGTATATACCACTAATATAAGAAACATTATTGTACACATTTTACAGACACTATTTAACATGTATATTAAAATATTGAACACTTTGTGCTATACATATAATTCTGCTATTAAAGTCAGTATAAAATAAACATAAAATATTTTTAAAATACATTTTCTTTCCTTGTTTATAATAATTAAATGTAAATAAAAAATAAAATGGTTTCCGGCATTAACCGAACTTATCGTATTTATGTAATCTGATATAAATTTAGATTTCATTTCAAATACCTACTCAGGGTAAAAATATTTTGATCCAGGCATAGCTGATATAATATATATTTTTATTTTAGAATACTTACAGTATAAATTTTTAACCATAGATTTTAGAAGCCATTAAATAAAAACTTTAATGCATGAACGTATATTTTGTTTTTTGGAAATCGTTTAATAATGTTATTTGATATTTATAGATATATATATATACATATATGAACTAAATATAGCTTTCAGTATATAGTAGTAGGTATATAGAGTCTATATATGTACATATGTATAGATAATATTAACACTTTATAAATATATTTGTAAATTTGTATCCAATTTTAAGAGATGATAGACACTTGTATATACCATATTATACAATTACAAACCGAAATTTAAATATGACACTGAAAATTAATTCGGAATGTTTAATATATTTATAATCTAAATAGTGGACATATAGTTGCATCTTCAATCAACGTGCACAATGATACAAAAACTGTATGTATTAACCCTAAATAGAAATTTTGAACGTCATATTTATACAGTAATTACTTCCAGGTGGTTGGCTAATCTGGGTAGCCCTTTGCAGGCATACATATATTACACACTTATGTAATATAGCTATAATATAGGTATTAGTCAGGTTCACTATGTAATTTCGCCGGAATTTCGTGGAGAGTATGAAAACTATACATTTTTGGAAACCTTAT
>JAYRBW010093382.1:0-20900 GCA_036023295.1 Invenusta paracnida
CCTACTGTCAGTTAACTTGCTGCTAGTAAAAGAATTTAATGTAGGATTAGATAAGACATGTTTTGAATTTCTCAAGTTTAGAGTTTGTAACCTCGAAGTAAACTAGTTTGGTAACTAAACTTTTTAGGTTTCATTTTTAAAGTTTAAACTTAAAAAATGAAACCACCTAATGCCAAACTCAACCCGTGGTTTTATTTGAATAAATTTGTCTTGGTTAGTTTATATACATAGGATATTGATTGAATACAGACTACTATATCAATTGTTTGTTTAAACAAGATATCGCATAAGCTCGACTCAATCTATCTTATTTGTTTACGGTCAATAATTTTTCAGTGTTAATTTCTTCCGTGACATTTAAGTAATATTCATTCCAGCACAATGACTAACATAATTATATCCAATAATATTACATCACACAAAATATGCCAATTAATATTTTTTATTAAAAAAAATCAATGCCTTAATACGAAGTTATTATTATATAGTCATATGCAGTTATTCGTCAAGTACATATAACCATGCTTATAGAAACCGCTACCTAGGTATATAACGCCATCTATATTCCATTATAATGCTTAATGGATGCAGTTGAATACCACTAATTGGCCAGCAAGACAATAATGCAAAAATCAAAATGCGTATGTAAAATAGATTTAGTCTCTTTTCGATACATTAATTTGTAAACCGAAATAAAAAGAATAATTATGTTCAAGGTAGCACATGTGCATACATTTTAATACTATATAACAATATACATATGTATCAGTACATTATAGTATTTTAATATTAACAATTTATGTTTAAAATAATTTGATCAAAATACAAAATGAATTTATTATTAATTAATACGAAATAATTTAAGTTATTAAATTTTGTATTTCTGAAACATTAATCGTTCATTATTTCATATACATAGATATAACAGCTTTAAACATACGCATATATATATTGTAATTTCTAATAATACAAGAAAAAATGTGAATGTCATATTATTTATTAAACAATAAAATATCAAGCAAAAAGAATACAAATGAAGTCCCTTTTACGAACAGTCAATTGTGAAATATAACAGTGAAAGAACAAATTTTTTATGATAAAATAAGTTTTTCGAGGCATGATTACATACATAAACGATGATAATACATACATATAAGCAAGTGTAAGGTATATAGATTTATATTATACCTTAGTAAATAGTATATATAGCAATAATATGATACAGTTAAAGAAGGATCAAAAACTGCATTGTTTACTCTGTTTAAAATAAATATATATGTATATTTATAATATGTGCAATAATAATCAGTTGATAATCAACTGAAATATTTGAAAGATGGTTCAATGAAAGCTGTTTTGTGATATTCTACGAACAAGATATTACTTAAATTTCACATAAAAGTATGAAACAAAGTAAAACACATCATTAATAATAAATCATGCGTTTAAAATATTAGATAAAACAACAGAACAGAATGAAAGCATGATGATTATGTGCATATTATATTTGCTTACCACTGAACGCATAAAATACAGTCATTTTACGATAAAAATGAATATACAAATACACTACTTTTCACGACAGAAAGTAGTAACTTTTAGAAATAGATTATTATGTACAAACTAAATTTGGATACATAATTTTGGGTCACCTAAGTATGGGATGATAGATTGATTAACATGGTTGTATCTAATAGGTGGAATATGCCTCAGCAAAAACAGGGTGCTGTGTAAGAAGAGAGAATCAAGCAGTCCCTTTTAAAAGAATGTACAAATTTGGTCAAGAACTATAGCGATTTACTACTTAACACTAAAGGTAAAAGCTAAATCTGCATACGACAAATTTTAAGAACATGAAACCAGCATATTTTCTAACAATATTATCATGAAATATGAAACTAACACCAGTGTTATGCTGTAAAAACACTCATGAGGTGTTAAACAATTAAATGATGTGTTATAATCCATAAATAAAATCTATTCGGTTGTATAAGAGATTCTAGAATTACGTAAAACCGACTAAAAAATGTTAAGTATGTTCTTTGTATGAAAAACATAAAAAAACTGCAACATAAGTCAAAATTTATAGGCAAACGTCAAATAATTGAATGCTTTTTTATGTCAACATGTTTCTAATGACTACTTAATTTGTTATAGTATTTTTAAGGATATCTAGAAGTCTTACAATATCTTTTGCAATAAACTTTGGAAGATCTAGACAATTTGAAATAAAGATGTAACAGGGAATATTACTATAATCGCTATCCAAAATTTAATAAATACTTAAATGCTTAAGTATTACATATTTAAAATATCACAAATATCAAGATTTAATATTTTAACAAATGATCACATATTAAATACCTACTTCTTCAAATTGGAGTATTTCGTAAAAATGAAAATATTATTATTGATGCCATTATTTATTGCGACAAAACACAGTACCCATGGTTCTGCGTTTACCGATTCCGAGTGTAAAATTTCGAGGGGCAAAAGCGAATAGTAGTCTATGTAATTGACAGTTCATTATTTCATTTAACAATTGTTATATCTTTAACTTACAAAATTTTGGGAAAATGCAATCGACGTTATGTAACACATATTTAACATTCAAAAAACTTAAGAATTATATCATAAATTTGAGCAATCATCCAACCTTTGCCTATAGACAACTCAGGGCTTAAAATTAAGAAAAAATCTGTCCAATAGTTATAACTAGAATATTTTAAGGAAGAAATGTTAATAAGCGACCGGGGGTGAGGTGAGCATGGATCGGAGGGCCGGTGGGATGGGCAAACGACCAGCAATCAAAGCCATCTCTTCTCTGAAGAGGTACTCCTGGTCAGCAACGACCTGTGCAACAGCTGCCATGCCCCCTTCTGCCTCTCCATCCGAGTCGTAGGAAGAATTGGATTGGGATAGATGGAGTAGCCGGTTCCGAAAGGCGCGCGCTGCCGCTAGATCCCGCTCGTGGTCGCGTTCTTCCTCCTCGTCTACCTCTCGGATGTTAACCTCCACCTGTGAAGTCAAAAATAAGGTGTCACGTTTTGAAGACAGCGTAAAATAAAATAAATTATAACTCACAAAATAATACATATAACAGTAAATTGTATTAAGTAGAAATAAAGTTGTACATGGCATGGCGATCGGGTAAAAGCCTGTCGGGTCTTGGTCATCGGATAACATAAGGCTATTGCACAAATGATTTGGTTTCAACCGCCACAGTTGGCATTGTCTTGCTTTTCATTCAAACTACCATGGTTTAGATAAGAAATAAAATATTGACTAACCTGTGAATTGTAATAGTAAAGTAATACCTGTGAACCCGACCTATCTTTTAAAATGGAAAACATTTTAATAGGTATACTCGTTGGAAATTTTAAAATCATATTTAATTTCATAAATTTAGTTTGGATTACTGTGCAAAATTATTAAATAGATTAATGTACGCGTATGTTTCAATTTATAAATCTAGATATATAATTAATAAAAATAATTATATTTTTGGCGTTGTCCTTTCATTACGCATTACGTTAATCTAAACTGCAGTTGGGGAAGACATTTTTCACATTGATCGAAATGTTGTCCTATATACTCTAATATTTTAATAATTATAATTATTAATATGAAAATCAAAATTTACTTATGACTGCTATTTATATTTTTCAAAATTGGCCTGAAAACAGATCAAGCGTCAAGTGGGCAGAAAGACAATTTTTTAACTTTTAGGCTAACGAAGGAAGATTCAGACGAACTAACTGCAGAATTTTATCGATAATTACAATCCAAATAACTCAAGGATAATAACAACAGATTTGATGTTTTGCAATATTTTGTAAGTGATTTATTTTATTGGTAACAAAAAACGCTTATGGAAATTTATTCATTAATTTTATTTACTGAATACGTTAGGACAATATCGCATGGTCCGAACAAGATTTGTTTTATATATGTATAATAAAGGCATACATACTTCCACACACACATATATAACAGATACACATTTTTGACTATTGAAAAGGAGTACCGATAGCATAAGCTTAGAAGCACCTCCAAAATAAATACTTAATAACATGCTTAAATGAAGCTAATCAATGTCAATATGCCTCTATCAATAAATTCAATTTTAAGTCTTTTGAGTATAATTTAATTTTTTTAGTTATGCAACAAAACATCATTATCATTACAAATAATGATAAATTAATACAATATTTTTAATTGCAATATTACATTGTATTAATATTTCCACGTTGGTTATTACATTAGGTATATTAGTTATTTCACGGCTGTGCTAACTAATATAAAATCTGGAAGGGGTAAGTAAAATATAATATTATTGCATATACACCCTTTTCATCCAATTTAGCAGTTTTAAGTCGATTTCGTGAGCCAACCGCACTGTCCGTATTTCTCTGTACAACGAACAATCAATGTATTGCACCTGTAGTTTTGATTTCTAATGCGAGACTTTACGAATCAGCAATTGATCCACTTATTATTATGATAACTTAGCTACAAATTATGTGGTTGGCAGCTATCCAATGAATACTGTTTGGAGTTAATATAAGGTACAATAATTTCAAAGTATAAACTTGAAATTTAAACATAGATTTTAAATAATAATAACATAATGTATGTATTATATATAATAGCTAACACTTATAATTTATTATCAGACGACAGTTTCACTAAATTGATCCATATAAAACTAAGTATTTTCTCGGGTTGACTGGGAGCATCTTATATTGTCAAAATACACACTCAGTATAATTATACTGTGTTATCTATGGTTTGCGTGAAGTACTTGCGTCCCATTAAACAGTAAAAATCTTAAAATGGCTTTTAGAGGTAATTCTTTCTGCATGGATGTACTGTATATTGTTATTTTTACTATATACTTACTGGTATACTAAGTAAAGTATTTGTATTGCATTGTTATAAGTTATAACATAGCTATACATAATATGTACAATTTTATTATAAGTTTTAAAATTGATATCAAAAGACATTTCAACGGAATATCTTTTTACTTTTCAGGCGGCGGTTACTATCGACTTACAGGTCCACAATGTAGAACTTCTACGGTCTTTGGCTATAGTCACAAAAATAAACTACTTTATGATGTCAACCGCTCCACAATATATCCAATTACACAGAAACCAGGATGTTCTACAAATTCAATTTTGAGAACTACATGGGCAAAAATAATAAGTCTTAACGAGCATTATTTGATCACGTGTTGACTTCCGCAGTTTCGATTAACTATTTTCAAATGTATTCATACATTTTTAGGAAATCAAATTAGTTTGTAAAAAAACTCATATTTTTTGCTATATTGTATATTTATTAAGTTAATTTAAGTAGTAATTTTTTTATAAGAATATTGTTATTTGAAATATTTAGTGAACAACTTTTAGATAAATATAAACACTTATACAGAATAATAATAATAACGCTTATGAAATATTTCAAATATCTACACAAAAGTTCGAATTGCAGTTTCAAAAATGTAAAAGAGAATTCTTTAATTAAATTATGAAAATTGTCAAATCTTTGATAAAAATCGCCAAGCTGTTAATATTTGAGTTTGGCTTTTTAAAATAGCAAATTCTCATGTACAAATCAATCTTTCATTAAAATGGTCCACTTTCCTTGCAGTAACATATTAACAAGATAGAAGTGCATAAATAAAGGCGTAAAATTGTAAGAATATACATATTATATAACACAAACAAGGCTAATATAGACAAATTATTTGTATCTATTAACTAAACTTTAACATAGGTATTCAATTTATAAATGAATTATATTTAAAATTAAAACTATTTTTATGATTACTTGAATGCAAATGTGCAGAATAATTTTCAAGAAGGCTTGAACTGGTTCAAACCACTTTAAACCGATATGAAATGGTTTGACGGCAGCTCCGAAATTCTGTCTATTTTCGGTCACACAGGGCTCATTCAACAGGGCTAGATTGTCAAACTGTTTTAAACCGAGATGGTTTACACAAACCAAACCATATTTAATTTGTGAAATAGCCTATTGTCAGTTAGTATTTACAAAAAGAATATTAACAGTGTATATTTCAAGTAAAAAACCGGACAGCTTCCAATGTAGCCTTTTTAACGATAAAATTAATGAAAGATTTATTAATTTGATAATTTTAAGAACCAATATTTGAAATTGAACAAAAAAATAAACTTTTAATATTATGTAAAATTAACATATACACGTAACATCAAAGAATCTAATCTAAAGAAACAAAATCAGTACACTGACCAACATACTATTTATTTAATTTTATAAGCTTCGTTTAGGCATTCTATCATAATAAGGGAGGACATAAATAAAAAATCAAATTAAATAATTAATTCCATACAAAAATGACACCTAGATATTAGAAATATATTTCGTATTATTTATAAATGAAAACAATGATATTGCACAGTAAGTTGAAGAGACACACTAAATTATCAACTATTTAAACAATCATGGTAAAAATAATTAAACGACTCTTTAATGCTACACTTGTTCTTGAAAAAAAGGGTAACAATAAAACATATTATTCGGAATTGTATGGATAGAAAATAAGAGTAGCTAGGGAAGTGAAGTTAAGTATTAAATAAAATCACTGCATTAACCAATCTTGTTAAGTACATTCAATTTTACCCACCACTCAGGATAACTAGCTAGAAATACCCTACCTGGGGAGTGTGACGATGATAGACACTCTTCAGTAGACGAAGGGGCAGCATCATCTCCTCAGTCCCGCTATCATCGCTATCCACCTCTCCACCTTCATCACCCGAGGAGACCGTCACATCTTTAGTGGCCGTGGCCTCCAGACAACCCCCTGTATCCACACTCGTTCCCAGGCCCGAGCATTCACTGTCCTGCCGGCCCTGACCCTCAGTATCTGCAGTTGTCGAGGTAACAGCCTCCTCATTGGTTGTCTCCACATCCATTGCCATGGAAATAGGTCGTGGGTCCTCGTCGACTTCGTCCTCAGCTGAACTAGCGACACTCGAGGTGTCCTGGTAGTCTTTCGATCTTAAGGCTACGGTTGATGACCGAGCCGAAAAGTGGCAGGGAAGTGTGTCGGTGTTGAGAGTGTCGTGGTGGGAGGGGGAGGGGGGGTCGGGGTTCTCGTCAGAGCTGTTGATTGATCCAATTGGGGAGAAAAGGAGACACTGATAATAAAAAATTTATAAACGACTTAAAAAATCAAACAATACTCGTAATAATATTGACAGAAACATTTTTAAATATTCCATTGTATATTAAATAAATAGCTCCATTGAGGAATTTTTTTCTAGTAAACATAAAATTAATATTAAAGGTTTGACCAGTAAAATTTGTGGAAAATTTGGAACATTGATCACAAAATTAATATATTATACAGCGATTTAGCAAATATATAGTATAAACGATTGGCAAAATATGGATGGTCACATTAATCGTATGTATATAGATGCGACAGCTATTTGCTTCAAATATAGATGACTAACACAGTTTTCAGCATATTATAATAGAAAGCTGAAATTTTACTAAGAAAAATTAATAAAACAACAGTTTATTGAATAATTAATATGCAGTTATCTACTTTGTATGTGTTATTATAACTAAAGTATACAATTAATTTGCGAGTTATAGTGTAGTGTCAAAATTTGAATATTATTTCTCAGTATAATTCAATTAGCCCAAACAGTATTTGTAATGCAGAAATTTACTTTACTTTATTTCAGTTTCTTCCATGAATAATAATATTACATATTCTAAATACCTAAAAATATCAACATATTAACATTTTAATATATCATTTACCAGAATATATTATAATCTTTTAGATTTCTTTAAAGTTATGTGTTTGTCACGAATATACTAATATGACACGTGTATATTAATAATTAATACATATTAATGATAATAATAATTAAGTAAAGAATTTAGAACATGTTTGCAGGAAACAAAATTAATCTGCTTACGTATTAAAAAAGAGATTAGTTTTTTTAATTATAAGATATAGATATATTGCAATGTCCAGAGAATTACATTGCCCAAACTAGTACAAGGTTTAAGTTCAAATTTTATATAACTGCTCCGAATGAATTAACGATATTATCAAATAAAATATTTATATATCAATATAAATAATATATTTCTATAAAGACTGTCACGAGCCAACATCGTGCACTAAGAAGCATTGTATTATTGTGTAAACATCATAAATAGTAAACTACGGCTATAATTCTTATGATCTGGTAAACGAAGTAAACACTTACACTTATATGAAGTAGCTTAATCTTTTATAAAGTTAGATACAACTAAAATTATTAAACCAATTTGAAAATATACACATTAAATTTCTAAAAAAATGTATAATAATGTGCACTAATAATAATATCCACCTGTATATAGTAGACTTGGTCTGTTAGTTTCATAATCTGGATAATATCGTCGAATGTCCCATATAATGTCATATTCAAAATGATATTATTAACGAAATACATAACTAAAGTATTTGTGAGTTTTTACATAATATTTACTGAATTTGTAAAATTATCTCGACAATTAATTTTTTAAATGAGTAAATATATACATAATACGTAATATAATATGAGAGGCATGACTAAAATATGCCAAAATCATATGAATAGTTATGTATAAAAATAAGAAGCTCACATTTTAAATATTTTGGAAACTTTAACAATAATATAAACTATCGATAGTTTGAGATAACTAATATAATATTAATAAATATTACATTTAAATCAGTAACAAACCAAGTTTTCTTAATGGAGTTAAAAAAATAGAAATAACTTTTAAATAACAAATCGCACATAATTTTTCTGTAATGAAAACTATCGATATCACAATATCAAAAATAAATAATTAATAAAGTTACGAAAAGTGAGCATACAAATGTTAAAAAATACTTTTCAACCCACTCATCGTTGGGGTTGGGCACGGCGGTATAGTGAATTCGCTTAAGATCAGGAAGCTTTCCTTTTGTGTCTTTAATATTTTCTCGAAAGATGCCCTGTACAATACGAATGCTCAGCATTTGAAGGCTTGCAATCTCGGGCAATGGGGCTGCATAAAGAAGGGGTATAAAACAAAAACAAAATCTTTAATAATCCAAATTATTAAAATACTACGATATACAACATGTTCATTTATTAAATATTTACCTTTTGAACAAACGTCTTATTGCTAACATTTAGGTACTATACTTACAATTTTGATTGTGTTTTCATTCAATTTCTTACAGTCAACTACATTCACTGCTAGTCGGCGACGATAAATATGAATCAATTATACAAGGTTGTTAGGGCATGCAATTTCGTCTACAAATGTCGATCTTTAAACAATATACAAATATTCAAATTCAGTGAATTCATATTTGTTCGCATGATTTCTATTTTTAGGTATAGTAGTAATTCTAAATATAATGCATTGATTTGCCAAACGCAAACTCAAATTTGTTCGTGTATTGAATATAAACCAAACGCCAAAAGCGCTACAAAAACGTTAGCATAGTTTAATTGTGCACAGCAATTCCCACCATAGCTTCCAGATCATAGAGTTTCAATTAGTAATTTTGTTTCTATGCATAGATTAAAATGCTGTCTTTTCCTAACAATTTATCTATAGAAAAGTTCCACTTTCCGTACACTTTTTACTTTTCCCTACTCATTTTTAATTTTCTGTACATTTTCTTTATTAAATAAGAAAATAATAATCAACTTGATTTAAAGTATTGTCCCCTGACGCACAGTTTAATAAAATGAAAGTAATTGTAAATAATAGAAGTATATAATGCATATTTTAAAATAACTGGAGCGCTTTCGTCATAATAGACTTTTTCAACAGTAAAAATTATATAAACAGGCATAAACAGGAATAAATTACAAATTACTATGGATGTAAAACATCAATTCTAAATTTATAAAAAAGAATCAATATCAATATAACAAATAACTGAAACACAAATTGATTAAAACTAAAGAAATTATAACAGACAAATTATTTATGAATATTATAAGAACTTCATAGAATTGTTGTAAGTATTCAAATAACCCTCTACCTTGATATATGAGTATATTAGCGTGGTTATATAGATACATAGAAAAAAAACTACGTTCCTTCATTGAAAAAGCAAATTTATATACTCGGATATATATAAAAACTCGATCGCTTCCCTCTCTCGTAATAATAGATTTCATCGTATAGAAAAGTAATACTTTGTTAAGTTTAGGAAAATAGTCTTAGATTATTTTAATTAAATTTCAATATTGGTTTAGACAATTACTATCGAGTACAATTGAAATGTTAAATACAAATTATAATAGTCATACTATATGAACAACATTTACTCATCAATAAATCAATTAAAAAGCACATCCTAAACATACACACTGAACCTCAAAAACAATCACCACCATGTATTTTACAAAGTTATCGTTATTTATATTTCTGTATAGCTAGCTGGAACCTATTGTAAAGTAAACTGCAGAGCAGGTAAAATAACTCTATACTATGTAAATAAATATCTGTGAGTCGTGTTCGACTCATTGTACACTGAATATAGCAGCCAGAGTATGAACACATATGTAGTTAATTATGCAGATCATTTTGTTACCATCTACATCCTATTATTTTTACTTAAGTAAATGTTCAATTCCGTTATTTCTTAATTATGAAATCTTAATCGCTCAGGCCCGTGTTGCATGGAGCGGTGAGTCCAGATTTAGAGTTCTGGTAAAAGATAGTCAGGTTCTGTTTAATCAGATGTTAGACCAGTTTTAAGATAAAATAAATACACCGCGTGAGGCATTTAGTCAAATTTTTATTAACTGCATGGAATGTAATGGTCTAGAAGTTCATTATTAGCCTTGTCTACTGCATGTCTAGAAGGATTAGAGTTATTATTGAAGCAGATGTTGATACAATCAGGTACCTACTAACAAAACCATTAATACATATTCTGTTTCCTAATTCAAATACCCTTTTCGGGGCAAGCCTCTTGGAGCAAAATTAAAAGGTGACCGTTCATTGGAATTTCGTGTATATATGCTCACATCGGTCAGCTGATGATACGTGTTCAGTAGATAACATCGATGAAGCTAAAAGTCCGCTCTTGCTGTATAAGTACAAGGCCTTGATTAAATTCAAGATGGTACGAACAAGGAGACTAAGTATGTAGCTTTCTAATATTGTCAGATATACTTGCAGATACGAAGGATAATTATTAAAAAAACACGAAAAATACAATACCTAAATATTAAATCTCTTTTTGTGTGGAAGAAGCTTAAGCAGAAACTATCACTAAGCATATTACTAGATGTGCATCATACGACAAATTTTGATGGGATTCTTTCAGATACTCACTGCTCACAGATAAAAATGACTTCAATGCTTTGACTTTCTCCGCTTTTCTTGTACTCCCTTTTTGAAAAATGACTAAAAAGATGTTTTGTATCATGTCTATATAATCAAATAAATATGCAATTAAAAAGAAATCTAAAGACATTGTATCTAACATAATTTTATATTTAATTTTTATATAATTCATAAGATTGATGGAAACTAAAAACCATATGAAATTGTTTAATGGAAACCAAAATCAACACCAAAATCTAGAGTTACATTATAACTGAAATCACAAATGCACTAAATTAGAGTACCTGCATATGTTGATCAAAAATGCTTGCAAGTAACGAAGTTGAATGCGATTATTATGACATTGAACGAAAAACAATATTATAAGCATTGTTACGTTGTAAAAATATACAAAAAAAGTGATCCTTAATCCCTTTACAACAGGAAAATCCAATATACCAAAGCTTTTTAAATATTTAAATAATCTAATCACGAAAATAAGAAAACCCTGATTTGCTATCTAGATTTAACCATGGTAACCCACTCGAAACGCCAAATGAATACTAATACTTCTCTTTATCGATAATACATCAGCGCCTGTGTTAATAGTGAAGCTAGAAGTTGTGGCAACTTACGCAAACGAGCGGTAAAGGGTTCGGAAGGGCTCGGTTCAAGCAGGGAGGCAAACGCAACTGTCATCACTTCCGCTGAATCGTAGGTATCCCATGAAACTCGTGTGATTTTCTTTAGCTAAAAGGGGAGGATGGGGTGGAGGGAAAAAAGAGATAGATAGTAAAACAGGATAGGTATCTTCGTAAACTATGATGTTTTATATAGGAATTCATGTCAGGAAATAGTACGCAATGTGTACGTACTTAATACCTATTTCCAAATAAATGTAAGTTTTCCATTAATTTCCATTCCTATTCTAAATACGAGTAGATTGTATGGATAAAAAATAGTCTAACTATTTCCATTGATATGACAAAATTTTCAAAATATCACCAAGATACCTAGGGTAAACATGATTATAATAATATGATTTTTTTAATTAAAACTTCATTTTGTATAAATGAGCATTAATAAAATATCAAATTGATGCAAAAGTGATAAATGTAAAACATTCCTTTTTAAAAGGTGCTACTCAATAATTACTAAGAATAGCCAAAGTATATTTTGAGGCTATATTAGCTAATTACATAATCTGAGTTATTCACACATAACGTTAAAACAATAAATATACCAAAAATGTAACACTGAATTTAATCTCATCTAGATGATATAGCATACAAGGTTTGTTTTTTCGATTTAGATTTTATTTTTTGGAGTTCTAAATAAAGAGTAAAGATATACTATAGACGACTTAATTTATTACAAAATTATGACTTACTACCCTGACTTTAACTTAATTTCAGTTTTACTGAGCTCACTCACATAGAATTATGCACGTCACAATCGTATTATGTCATATTATGCGACAGACATCGGTAAAGATTGCATAGTAAAGCGAGAAAAATGATATAATAATAATGCTAATATGTATAGATATATAAGCGAACTATAGACAACGAACACAACTAACAAAGCGTAAAAAGACAAAACAATTAAGACTTGTACTTTTAAGTTATTCGCTGTCGGTATATCTCATTATTTTAATTCTACAACGAGGATCTCCAAAAGATAAGCACTAATACATTATTATTGCAGCATTTCGGCTTATTTCATTTAAAACTTTGTTAATATGTACAGTTAAATAATTTAGATAAATACGGCTGTCGATACTAAAAGGCATATGAAATTACGATGTGATTAAGAAATGTGTGTCACAATACTGTATACTGCCTTTTGTATTAACCAACTAGTTAACTAGTAACCTTGTCATTGACGGGTGCCACAAGAACTCCCCCGAGCGCCAGCATGGACTTGATCATCTCAATGGGCTCGTCCTCGTCCACCTTGGCCCCACAATAGATTCGATCGTAGAGGCGTGGGCCCCCGTCGTCACCTTTATCATCACCCGCCAGTCGGAAGATATTGGCACAAGTGAACTGCGGAGGGCAAAAATCTCGCTCGAACACGGCATCCGAGTTGATGAGGAAGTTGGTGAGACACTCCTCAGCATAGGTTACGTTTTCCGGGTAGAACTCGATTCCGTGGTTGATACCACGGGAGCCTATGTGGATATTTGATTAGAAATAAACAGGTAATTACGTTTTACTAAAGTATCTGAGTAAGTACAGATTTTAAACGGATAAAAACGCATTTTAATAATTCAATATAACGCAATTTTGAATTCAAACTCAATTCTGTTAAGTAACACTTCATTTACCTAAATTACCCTCATTATATTAGCCCAGGAACAAATTATAAGCACGAATAAAGGAAATCAATTAGACATATACAAAGTCATTTTCTAAATAACCAATTGAGTTCCACTACTCTCAATAATTATATGTTTCTGTGACCTACATCGTAGCTCTTAAACATAACATTTTATTTTAAAATTTCGTATAATCAATAATATATTGTTACAATAAATAAGAAAAACGTTGTTGAGATTGTTGTTCATTTTATTGTAACCATAACATTGATTTTAATTCATCGTCCATTTTATATAATTACAGTAAACTTATACGTGTTCTTGAGGCTGCTTTTATTAAATACCATAAAGATAACCATCTCAATTTAAATGCTGATTTTTTTTCATGTTAATGGCGTAGCCAAATGTTTTATTAACTCTATTGATAATGATCTTCACTCACTAATTTTTATATTTATTTATTGGTTTTAAAATCTCTTACGCAACTTTTTCATCTATACACCGCTCATTTCTCTGTATAAAAGTCTTTTGTGTGTGCTTTTTTATCCTTTCCGACCATAATTGTGATGTAAAGGATACATCGAAACTCGTTCCCATTTTGTTTAATGTTTTTTAAATTTAAGTAATTTTTCTTATTTATTTGCCTACAGTGACAATACTGTTACATTGTAACAAAGAAAATATTGGGTCATTTACATAGTTTGATTTTTTATAAATACAACACCGACGTTTGAACTAAAAAGAAGTCAAATAAAAAGTTGTGCACTAAATTATAGCGATCGTACGTTTAAAGATTTGGTAAATATCAAAATATAACGACATATTTCGAATTTATAGCTAGATTTTCTTAAACATAAGTTTTTTAATGTCCTACACAAGTTTGACATTTATCTAATCGATTTTAGAACGTATTTAAACCTCTAAGTATCAATCATTTTTTAAATACTTACTTATAATCGCACTCTTGGAAAACCAAATTATATTATACTTAATAGAATATCATTATGTATTTAATTTCGTCCCATAAATTAGATTAAAGTAAACATTTTACAAATCACATATACTCATATGTATATATATAATATAGATACATATGAGAATATGTATTATAACAGGTCGAGAAATTAAGATTCAATTTAGTTTAGTTTTAGTTAGTTTATTTACACTGCTTGCAACGGTATGCAGTGCAGTGTTGGAAAAGTGTAAATTATTACTATAAAATAAACATTTAACACTACTCACACGTGCAAAGTTGATAGACAAAATAATTTACGTATTATTATATATTTTGTAAAGCAGCCCTAGCCTTCGTGTTAAAGATATCAAAAACGATATAGGTCATGCTTTGACACAAACATAAATTAAAGGATTTTTTCTGTAAAATAAACTACTCACCAATAAGCAATCCAACGAGAGTGTTTAGATAACCGGTACCACTTCCAATATTAAGGAAAGTATTGCCTGGCTTAAGCTCTAACTGTTCGAGCACTTCACAATAGATACACGGAGCTGAGATGTGAAGACGGCCCTCCCGCCAAGCACTGTCAACATAGGCCTGGGTACGATAGTTTGGTAGAAAGTAGTCTGCTCGATCTACTAGTCGTAATACACGCTCCACAAGAAAGGTGCGGACTAGTTTGGCCTCCTTTAACTTATTTATGAGATCCTGGTTGTCATTACCTCGACTTACTGATCCACCCATTTTCTCAGGCCAAATTAAATTACTTTGAAAACTTAGCCTTTTAAGATGCGTTTATAGCTGAATAAAAGCAAATAAAAAAGAGGTAGACTCTTAATATCATGCTTAATAATAGATATAGAATATATATATTTAAAACTAGTGGGATTATTTTTGCAGCATAAGCACAAATGTATTCAAAACAATTTACCGAAAATTAACAAATATGCCAAAAAAATTAATTATTTAAAATGTAATTAAAATAAATTCATAATATAAAGCATTTAAATGGTCTTATAATTGAAAAATTATGTAAGGCTGTTGATTGCTGAACATAAAAATCTGAAAGAAATAATATTTTTGGTAAATTCTTTATTGCAAATCAATACAAATATTAATATCAAAATATGAACTTTTTCAAATATAAAAGCAGGTTGTATATTTTTTCAAAAAAATATTACTATTACTTCAATCATATGGTATAGTTGCACTCATTGTTCATTAGTTTATTAAGTAAGTATACTATTTTCTACATGTTTTGTGATATAAGGGTTACATTTATTATATTATAATTAACTCTTGTAATTGGTAAATATCATAATTATTGGCTTGAGAATCTTGGTTAAAAGTAATCATAGTGTTTGTACTGTAATCGTGAGGACCCTGGTTTTCATATGTATTAATGTCACTTTTGAGCTCTGTATATTTTATGTATTTCATATTTTATTAATTTTGTATGTGTATACAAAATAAGGAAATAATACATTAAAACCTGAAATTTATAAGCTATCATTAGTATTAATATAACATTAACCTAGCTTTAAAACTTAAGTTAGTTATGTTATGAAGATAAGCATTATATTATCAGCAATATGGCAAAAGGATCATTATGCAATTTTTTATAATTAAGATCTCATTCTTAAAAAATTCAAAGTAACAATCTATCACTATCAGCCTTTATAATATTAGTTGCAAATTGAGTATGGCTACAGAGATATATTGATTAGAGCTTTATGTTGAATCTGTTATTTTGACTATATACCTACAATTTTTGCAAAAGGTAAGTAGTAAAATTCGTGTATATAATTCGTATATATATATACAAATTTACAAACAGCTTATACTCATAATATAGAATGTCAAAGAATGTTAATATCAATGTTATTAGCACTTAAAAATCACATATATATATATCAATTTATAAAAAAATTATAATATAGAAAAATTACAAAAATTGTGTATGTAATCAAAAATTTGTGTAGCATTTGTGTATATATATACCCGAAATTTGTGTATGTGTGGACACCCTGTAAATATAAGGAGTAGGTATACAATTTTATAGCAATTTTTGAAGAATTAAAAATAATAATAATGTTGATCCAAAATCCTGACATTCAAAAGTCCCAAAAAATCTGGACAAATGACAACCAGGCTGTAAATATTTTAAATTTGATAAGTATGTCATTACAATGACATTTAATTACCATTCAGGTATGTAGGTAAGTGGAAATAAAACATATGCTCACACAAGATAGCAAGTGATCACTCCAGTTCATTTCATTTCAAGACTTCTGTGATTCTGGAGGAAACAATCTTTCTTTTTATTTCTTACATACAGAATAATTCGTTTTCAATGCAAAAATTTGATAATTTCTTTAGTATTTGACTCATGCAACTTAAATTCACAACTTAATAGTCAAACACAGGAATCATAATAGATAATATAAGTTAAATGACAGTTCAAATATAAGAAAACAAAACTATAGTAATTAATCAGCTATTAATTTTACTAACATTTCAGTTACAAAACTAACAGTTTAAAATGTCTTGCAAGCCCATTTTCTTACAGATTTCTGAATTTTTAGAAGTCTAGAAATAATGCAGGAAAAGAGCAATTTCCTAAAAAAATGCATAATGCAGGTAAAAATATAAAAAAACAATTCAATTTAAGATATAATTATATGTAAAACATATTTCAGAACTATATTCTGTTTCATATGATTTTTAAATTTATCTGTATAAAAAAAATTAAAAATTGCCCACCATGAAAAATTCAAGTACATTCAAGTACATTTTTGAAATTCAAGTACATGTGGCCACCTTGTAATTCTGTTAATTTGCTAAATATAGCACTTAAAATAAAGGATGTATTGTGTAAAAATGGCCCAATTAAGCGGAATGTTGCCCCAATAAAATAATAAAGTTACATACATTTTTAAACAAATGATTTTGTTTATCAGCATATGGCCCATTTAAGCAGATGCCCCATTTATCTGGTGGTCCTATTAAGTGGATGCCACTGTAGTTGAATATGTACAAATTGTAGCCTAATAATTATACTTTTTAGATCACCAATATGTTTTATTAATAAACTTTACATTATAATGTTTCTAAATGTTAAACATTGCAACTAATGACAAATGTTATCCAATAATGAATAAAAAAATAGTCAAAACAGTCATATTGTTTGTGCTCTTTTAAAAAATAAGAACTATGTATTATTTCTTTTGCCATATTGCCAATGAAACAAACTATGTTATAAACACCAAGGTTTATTTATAAATATGAATAATATAAATATTTCTTCTAAATAATCATTTTATTAAATAATGAATCCTAAGGCCAAATAAAATTGAAAATGTGTTTGATCTGTGCAGGGTCTGATTTTTAGAAGAAAAAATAAATTAAACAGGAAAAAATTGATTTCAAAATGAAGATAATATTTTTTTTTACTATATATTCAATCTAAATAAATTTAGTAAAATATTCATATATAATAATAAAGTATATATAAATTAATTATATGCTGAATGAATATTTTCAATAATAGTGCAGAATCTGATTTTTAGAAGATGAAAAAATAAATTAATTAGGAAAAAATGAAGATAATAACTATTTTTAATTAAAATATATCCAATGGCAATCTAGACAAATTTAGTAAAATATGTATATTAAATATATATACAAGGTGTCCATGCTTTTAGATCAACATAATTTTAAGATATTTTAGGACATTTTCAGTTTTTTTAATGATATTTTCTTGTAAATATATAGTCAAGATTTTATATTTTAGGCAGTTTAATGTCTTACCTAGGCCTAGGGCCAGGACTACATAAAATTATTTATATACAGTTTTCACTAAACTAACTCAGACACTTCAGTTTCTTAAGATTAAAAAATAATATGTACCTACAAAAAATTGTGAAAATAAAAATTTTAAAAATTGTGTATGTAATCAAAAATTTGTGTATAATTCTGGAAATAATGAAATTCATGTGAAATGAAATTATCTCACTATTAATTATACTGAAATAAAATTCAATAAAATATTTATTTTTTTCCTCCACCACAAATTATTTTTAGGATATTTAAGGAGGGTTTTGTGTATTTGCCAAAATTTAAGGGCATTTTAGAAAATTTTAGGAGTCCATTAAAATTGTAAGATATTTTAGAAAATTTTAGGATAATTGTATACCTTTAATATTGTATAGATCATATACCCTGTATTAGTATATATTATTTTATATGCTAAATGAATATTATATTTTTATTCTTACTTCACAATATTCTGAATAAATAAGACTTTCTAAGATAAGAAAATAAATTATTAGAGAATTTAGCTTGTACTTGCAATATAATCTTTGGAATTGGTTGGTAGGACTCAAAGTCAAGTCTTTCTCTTTCAGCTTCAGCCTAGCCCTAGTTGTCACCAGAGAATATATTACATTTTAATTTATACACACATTTTTGTTATGGGCAGGCAGGTCTTTTTCTATTTTACTTTAAGTTTAGACCAACCAGACATCGAACTGATGTTCAATTGTTCATGGCCTAGTCATTTAGTAGTCCCTTATCTAAATATTTTAAAACAATCCATACTAGGCATAAAAATATATAGTAATGCCTAGTATGGATTGTCTTAATTTTTTTATACTTATAGTTAATATTGTATACAATTACAAGGTCAAGGTCGAGCCTCAAAGCCTCAAGCTCTGAATTCACTGACATCATTGTCCTACTCATAAAACATATTAAAACGTTTCTATATGTTAGAATTAGATTATTTCCAATACAATTTATAAATTAATCTACCTAGATAATATTACAATATTATGCAAAGAGTATAACAACTGAACATTTTCTACCTTAGTTTTCAACAGAAACTCGTCGTCAGCTGATCAAAGTTTGTTTAAATTTATACTAAGTTAAAAATAGCGCTTTAAATATATATAACGTTTTACCAAAGAGGATTTTTTATCAATGCTGAGTTTTATTAACTGCTATAGCTATCTGCTGCGTTGTGCAGCAAATGTAACACATTATTGATACGAAGGAAGTCCACTCTATTGATCATAAAAATATCTTTATCCTAATATAGAATTTATATATATATATATATATTATATAATACACGTACATTTTATAAATATTTGTACTAAAATAATTTTATATATATAAATATTTTTTTATTATATTAGAAATGTCAACTTTTATTAGTGCTTTTGTTTTCAAAAGTTTAGCGGTGACTACTGCAAGGACATAGGCTCAATTCTTATTACTTGATATAAAGAATTTGTTAATAATATATTGTCAAATTGAATATAAACGTCAATATCTTTTAGAAATTTCCCTATTGTATATATGGCACAGATTCATGCATTTTAGGTTATAATATATATATAGTCAGTATCTACATTTCTGTAATAATTATGGGTTTTAACAAAATATATTTATCGTGTGATAATTATGGTGGACGAGAAAGGATCATATATTAATTATGTGATCGTAACTCGAGGGTCACGTCGGGTGTGATATGAAATGGTATGTGTAGGTGAAATTAAATAGAAAATGTGGATAAACTGTAATACAACTGGGTACTTAAAAATGTGTGTGGATAAATAATATAAACTGGGTCGAATATAAAAATGTATAGGGTTTCTACCAAAATATTATATCACCCACGGCGTACTGACCCTCTTTATATAGTACGGCATAATGCAATAAGATACTAGTCTAATTTCTTATACCTTTATATATATATATACAGTCTAGACCGGCTAAACGGGACATGTTCAATGCATCTAAAATCGTCCGGTTTGGACGACATTTTTATAACTTTGAGATATTTTAGTGTTTATATATCATACTACTGTTTCTCGTGTAGTTTTTACTGATCTCAACGCGACGTCTCTTCTCATTTATGATTATATTTTTTATGACACTAGTTATCACCACATAAGATGATATCAAGCTATAACTACTATAGACACTGATGTATTTACTACACTGGCTTTATGAAAGATTACATCAATAACAGGGAAAGCAACGAATGCTTCAAGCGCACTATATAACTCATAACAATACAGTGATATATGTACTTATATGTGCTCGCACAGTTCGGTTTATACTCCCCCCAGAGTGCGATACAATTCAAAATCACGGTGGGCTGTACCATTGACACAATGAAATGGCTACTTACTTCTCTCTCTCTCCACCTAAGCATAGGTTTACTAGGTG